>PVHX01000264.1:0-300645 GCA_004024805.1 Geosciurus inauris | reverse complement strand
AGTATCACATTTTGTGCCTTCATTCACCATCCCTGGATCTGGAACATCTGATCCTAACTGGAAATCCACGCCCCAACATTTGGTGCCTCGACTAGGTGTTTGAATAATGGCAGGCACAATTCCAAATACAGGCATGTCTTGTACATTCTCACACTGAAGCTTTCCACACAAAGCATTCCTACAAAATAAGAAAAAAAAAATGCAAACATAAAATGCATCCAGTGTACAAACAAAAGATAATCATATATTTGTATAGAGCCAGAATTTGCTATTTGGCTGAAGGAAATCTCAAGAGAGAAAGTGTCTAAGAGCAAGAGATGAAAAGCATCTATCTTTAAATAAGGAAGAGAAGAGGTAAACGGAAGCTATGATGAAAATTATTAGGGTACTAAATGCTGCTAACACTTTTTCCCACTCCCAATCTCTCTTCATTGTCTATCTAGTGTTCAAAAGAGACTAATAACAATGTTTACAAAATGTGACACAGTAAGGGAGGAAACTCTAAGAAAGGACTCCACCCCTCTTTGTCTGGCTGACTCTTAGCTTCTTAAAAGCTCAATCTAATTTACTAACTTCTTAATTCACTGATTTGATATTAGAAATCTATGAAGTTTTCCCTAGCTACAATTCTTATCACTAAGGTTGTTTAAGATTAATGTCCTTCCTATATCCATTATATCCTGCATATTTCTAATATCAACTTTTATGTCCCAGTATTGAAATTTCCTATTTTAACTGTCATCTTATCTAAGCACCTATCCTACTCATTAATCTTCTCTGTAACATTATCCCAAGTCGTCCTAGGATATTTTTTCCAAAACTTCTAACTCACAACCTCCTGTAACTTCTCCCATTTTAGCTATTATGTACATTCTTTTACTCACTGAGTGAAAATCTTTCTCCTAATAACCTTTCTCTGTTGATTCCAGATCTTTCATATGAAACCACACAAATAATTTTCTCTTTCTTTCATGATGTAGCTAATTGAGGGCAATAGCTCCTAAATGCTTACTGCACCAGGGAAATATCCTGCTATTACTTTTCATGTAACAAGGAAGCTCCCTTCTAATATGTTCCAGTTTAATTCACTGCATTTTGGGGGAGGGGGTTACTAGGGATTGAACACCCAGGGGCACTTAACCAATGAAACACATCCCCACATCCTCAGCCCTTTTATATCATTATTATTATTTTTTATTTTGAGACAGGGTCTAACTAAGTTGATTAGGGCTTCACTTAGTTGCTGAAGTTGGCTCTAAACTTGCAATCCTCCTGCCTCAGCCTTCCCAGTGATTGGGATTACAGGTGTGCATCACCGTACCCAGGTGCCTCAGTGCCTCTTGAAGTATGATACTCGAAATGGAATTTTAGTTATATCTTGACAATCAAAGAAAATGGAGCTCTCTTTTATTTTATTCTAGATTCCACATTTCCATTAATCCCAAGATTATTGCAGCTTTTATGAAAATTCTATTCCATTATCAACTCCCTTAAATTTATCACTGAGACTCCTATTTAATTTTTATCATATGCTGCTATTCTCTATCTTCCCTTTATCCTGCAATAAGAATTAATGATTTTGTCCCAACTTTACATTTATTCTATGTTGTCATTCATTTGCTAAGTTACCAGAGTAAAGTGCTTCAACTTTGTGCCTCAGTTTCTTCATCTGAAAAAAGGAGATAAATAACAATGCCTATATTACATAGTTGGCTGAGATTAGGTATGATAACCTCTAAAATGATACACAGCATAAAGCAGACCTCAGTTAACATCTTTTGGAGCCTAGCAAAATTCACACTCAGTATTTCATATGTAATCTTGGTGATAAAGTAAAAAAGGAAAATTCTCATCATATAAAAAGCTATCACACATCATTAAAAATTAGTCACTTTAACAAAAAGAAGTTCATAAAGATATAAGCAGTCCACAAAATAAAAAAGGCAAACAGTCAAAAAAGCAAAGAAAAGATGTTATACTAACTATACTATCACAATCTCAATAAAATAATTGCTTCAGATAAAGATCATCCATGAGGTAAAACAGTGGTGGAGTAGACACTCATATGGTACAAAAGCATCACTCCACATATTACTTGATGGCTGCAATGGAAAATCCTAACTTTACAGTGGCAAGATCTGTTCACTGTTGATTAGTATCACTAATCATAAGACAACCTGTATTATGTGCCTTCTTAACATAATGCATCACTTATGAAGTATTCTTAACAAATGTGCTTAACTCAAATGTAAGATTTTAGATTTCAATTCTCACTTAAAGAAAATTTAGAGCTAGGCACGGCAGCGCACACCAGTAATCCCAGCACTTTGAGAGGCTAAGACAGAAGAATCGTGAGTTCAAAGCCAGCATCAGCAATTGCAAGGCGCTAAGCAACTCAGTGAGACCCTGTCTCTACATAAAAACACAAAATAGGGCTAGGGATGTGGCTCAGTGTTCGAGTAACTCTGAGTTCAATCCCCAGTACCAAAAGAAAAGAAAGAATTTCAGTGAACAGACAAAAGTCAAGCAACACTGAAAGGAAATTATCAGACAAATCTAAAACATGGGCTCATTGGCCTTTCCACAGGTCAGTGCCACTGGAAAGGGAAAAAATAGAGTAAAGGAGGATATTTTAGATTGAAAGTGACTTAAATGACATGACAACTAAATGCCAAGGATGATCCTTGACTGAGTCCTGATATGGAAAAAATATCAGCTGTGAAAGACAATTTGAGGATGATTAGGGAAATATGAACATAAATTAGGTATTATATATGTAAAAGCTGATCATTTTGCTAGGGATGATAACAGTACTATGAATCGCCTTAGGTGTTGGAGATGAATACTGAAGAACAGGACTAGGTATGGCTTAGTGGTAGAGAATGCTTAGCATGCACAAGGCCCTAGGTTCAACCTTCAGCATCAAAACTATAATAATTAATAATAAAAACAAATAAAGTAACTAAAAGTTTCAAAAAGATATTATCTACATACTGAAAAAAAAGAGGAAAAAAGCCCTTTCAGTAAAAGTGTTCCATATGGTTCACACATTTCTAAACACGAACCACAAGTTTAGAATAGCAATGTTTATGTTCCACATGAAACATATGGTTCATGTTTAGACATGTATGTACACATGAAAATGAAAAAAATACTTCAAGGAAATAGCTGGATGATGGAACCATATATGATTACTTTCTTCATATTTTTCTAGATTTTGTATATTTTCTATAATGAGGATGATAATAAGGACAGTGATGATGATGGTGATGAGCACTACAATGACCACATACTGCCCTCAGTAACATCCAACACTCATTTAGTATTCAAAACAACACTTAGAAATAAATACCACCATTATCGCCATTTTATAGGAGAGAAAACTTAAGTATGAAAGTGAATTGTTTAAAGTCTCTGAGATTTTAACAAGTTGAACAAGGATTCAAATCCAAAGGGTCTAACTTCAAATGTGTATTCATAATAACTATAATACCATTATATTACTATTATAAAATGCTTCTCAAATTAGCTACTCAGTAACTTATAAGTTTGATGAGTATAATTTCAAGATTTTCAATGAGAGCCATAAAAATAAGAAACCAAACTAGGCTACCAACAAGGATATGGGAGGAAACAAGTTCCAAGGAACCAAGTTCCCTCCAAGTCTGCATTAATCCACTTATCCCAAGATTTTAGCTGTATACTAATTCTTCACCCACACTAATCTGTACCTTCATTCATTAGTTCATTCAACAAACATTTATTAGACACTGTGTTCTAGGCATTACGTTAAACACTAATGCTAAAATGTGTTATTCGATCTTACGATTTAGTGAAGATGAGTGATAAATAGTCACATACAGAAATAAAATGGTGGCAAATATTACAAAAGAATATTCCAGAGATAATGATGTAGATTTGTTAATAGTAAAAGGGTTAATTCATTAAGAAGACATAATCCTAAATGTGCATGTACCCAATAACAAATTCAAACCATACACCATAAAAATTTAGAGAACTAAAAAGAAAAACAAATTCCTAATTATATCTTGAAAATCTAATATGCCTTTCTCAGAAATTGAAGGAAAAAACAGATAAAACAAACCCCCCTAAAGATATGGAAATTTCAACTATAAATTAATTTAATATTTACAGAATAATGAATCTGAGAATCCTGCAAAATACTGTTTTTCAATTGCACATTCACCCAAATAAACCATACACTGAGCAATAATGCATATCTTAATAAATTCCAAAGAGCTGAAATCATACAGAGTATGTTCTGAATGAGATTAAATTAGAAATCAAAATCAAAAGGATAATCAGAATAGTACCAATTATTTAGAAATTAAGCAATACATTATAACCTATAATTCACAGGAGAAATCACAATGCAAATTAGAAAATATTTTGAACAGTACTGAAAATACAACATATCAAGTTCTATGAAAAAGAGGTATATAGCATTAAGAATATGTGTTAAGAGTGATGTTTGACCCTGTTAAGAAAGTGGAGGAAGTCTTCCTTTAAGAAATTATACTTGAACTGAGATTTGGAAGATAAACAGAATTAACTATGCTAAGAAGAAATGGTATGTGTAGAGGTCCTGTGGCAAAAGGCACATGTAGGCCAGTATGGCTGAAGCATTTCACAGAGGTGGCTAATGAAGCCACCAAAGTAAAAATAAATAAATAAATAAATAAATAACAGATGAAGGACATACAGCTAAGGAAAGAGGTTTCTTTAAGAAGGAGAAATGAACACTACTGAAAGGTCAAGTAGCATAAAGACCTAAAAATGTCTGTTGGATTTGCCAGGCAGATGTTGCCATTTCTTCCTAGAAAACACTGTCTCACTAGAAGTTTCTTAGTCTAACTGGTGGCTTAAGAAGTAGAGTGGGTATTACAGTGCACAATATCACAGAATAATCCCCATTAAATAAAATGTCAGTGTGAGTATATGCAGTGCAGAAACTAAAACAGAGGAAAGACATTGAAATTAGTGAACATATATGGTTGAGATAATGGATGACTTTGTTCTCATTTATAAGTTGTTAATGTTATTAATATTTTTATAATAAGTAAATGTTAATTATAGAAATAAAAAGTTTTAATCCACCATTTTAAAATTATGTAAAACTAGAATAAAATAATGAACTCCAGAATTAATTCTGCAAATATCCTTCATCTTGGGATTTAGAAACCTAATCTTTTATTGAAAGGAAAATGAAAAGGGTGTTTAGTTGGGATTCTTATTGGTGATCTAGGATCGACAAAGCAAGATTCTAAAACTTATTAGGTTTGAAACAGTTAATGTTGAAAGTGATGAATTATTTTACCAGTTCTGTCCCTAACACCAGAGTATCTCTGAAGCCTTGTATTGTAAAACACTAAGTTCTAAAGTTAGGTAGTGAAAGGAGGAGAAGGCTGTCATAGTAGCATGAGCCTGCCACCCCAGCACTCAGGAATTCACAGGCAGGAGAATCACTTTTCAAGACCACCTGGGCAATAGAGTGAGACCCCATCACAAAAAATGAAAATAAAATGTGTAAAATTTTAAAAATAAATAGAGGGGGAGAAAGTCGGCAGTCGCAAGGAGCTGTCACAAGAATTTGTCACAAAAGACACTAGAGAAGACTAGTCTTATCATCTTCACCATGCTCTATGACCTCACCTCCACTTACCCAGTGGCACACTTCTTGTATTCATTGCCAGAGAAACCACAATTGCCAAATCTGTCACCTTTAGAATTCACTTCAATGAAACAATCTCTTGGGGCAGCCTTGGCTTCTGTAACATTGAACATTTAAAAGAGAAAAAAAAAAGTTATGGTAATTTAACTCAAAAATAAAACTATTCCCTACGACAGTCCATACACCTGGATGAACTGCCTCCACACCTCTGTAAAAAGATTCAGCCCTTACAGACAAACATTTTATGTTCCATATTTCACATATAACAACAAATGTAAAAATAATGTTTAGACTACCCTTAAAGCCAGCCTGATCTCAAGCACTCAGGTCCTATAAGAAATACCATTAACCAAGAAATTATCAGTTAAAGCCAATGCACAGGATGGTGTCATCTCAGCATATTCCTTCTCACTGCTCTCACATATACATTTTGTACCCCTAACTAGATCAGGTGAGGGGGACCTGGTAAAAGTACTGCTGATCATTTGTTTTTTTCATTTAACCCTTAATGGATGTTGAGGTTAGATATTCCTATTAAATAGATGAATTGACAAACACCTACAATAGATGACGAAGTACCAATCCACTCTTGTTTTCTTAAACTTCAGGTATCACTTAACATTCAACTTATGCATGTAATTATACATGCCTAAAAATATTTTATTTGGAGGTATTTTCAAGCCAAAATGCCAGTACTTCCTCCTAAATTAAAGGAAGTTCACTTACTTATTGTACATATCTGATACTATGCCACTTAGTTTTAAAGAAAATGAATGTGGAGTGGAAGAAGACACAGCAAAAAAAAAAGAAAAAAAACTAAACAAACACACAAAAAAAGGCAGAGGATCAAATGAGATGAAAAACTAATATAGAAAACCTGTAATGGAAAAATGAAATATGGTAACATCCCCAACCAAGCTCTTATAAAAATAGAAAGAGCTATAAAAATTCCAGATGACATGTAAAGGAAAAAGAATAATTATAGTTCCCTAAGTCCTAGACTTATTTTACAAACCTCTATGAAAGCACTATCTTTGTTAAATAATACTACTTACCTCATCAAAATGCCTATCTGTAATTACTTTTGTAATAACCTGCCCATTCCTACAAAATACATCAGAAGCGACAGATTTCTTCACCCTGTACCATGACCTGACATACATAAGTACCATTTATGTATTAGTCTTCCTCAATCTCTATCTGACCCACTGTAAGACAAGGGGTATAAGAGAAACCAGAGATAGCAGAAATTGTAAGGGAACAGATAGATGAGAATGCAGAATATGAGGATAAGAGAATAATTCCATAAAATGAGCTCACTGTGCCAATCTGCCTACAGCCCTGCCTGGCCTGAGTAGACAGGATATGTCACATTCCTCACCAAACTGTGGGGGGAAGGGCAGGGAGGAAAGGTCTGGCAGTAGGTAAACAATGATGAGGTTTCAGAAGATGAGGACTGGTTATGAAAGAAAAGAAAATGGGTTGCTAATTGTTAACCTCAGGGATCCCACTTCCCAGTTGCTAAGGATTAACCCCTATGCTCCTGCTCCTTCCTGTACTTAGGCTTGTACATGGAAAAAAAAGAGAAGGCAATGATTAACAGGGGAATTCTGGGATCTACAAAAGAGCAAGACACACCCCATCCATGGACACCCAGCTCTTGGGCCCTCTTCTCTTCAGAGATGATTGTCACTATCCCTTTTCTTAAATAAAACTAGCTTTCTATGCTTGCCTCAATTGTTTCTCTGATGTTTAATTCTTCAACACTGGGGGAACAAGGTACCCATTCCTGATCTCCAAGACTGGTATCAAAATCTAGACAAAATCAACATCTCTAGATTCAGAGAAATCCAGCACTATACCCATGACTGATCTTCTTAACTAAATAATAGAAACAAAAATTTAAATAGAAGCATCTCTAGGCATAGTGGCGCAAGCCTGTAATCCTAGCAGCTCAGGAGGCTAAGGCAGGAGGATCACTAGTTCAAAGCCAGCCTCAGCAATTTAGTGAGGCCCTAAGCAACTCAGGAAAACCTGGTCTCTAAATAAAATACAAAAAAGGACTGGGGATGTGGCTCAGTGGTTCAGTGCCCCTGGGTTCAATCCACCATACCAAAAAAAAGGAAAAGAAAAGAAATATCAAAGTAAAGACTGGTCCCTCCTTTCTTCCTCCTTTGCTCTTTCCCTCTTTGTTTCCTCCCTTCCTTCCTTCCCTCTCTTTCTTTACTTCTTCTGTCGTCCCTTCTTTCTACTTTTCTCCCTCCCTGCTTGTTTGCTTTCCTTCCTTCCTTCCTCCATCCCTTCTTTCCCCTCTTCCTTCATTTATTAAATATATATTAAACACCTATTAAGTACCTCAGACCTTGATAGTTAACGGATATGGTTTACCAGTAGCTTTCTGGAACAAAGCAGAAAACCCCCTCTATTACTAGTTCTCTGTTCTCTTTTCTTAATGAAAGGTAAGCCTCCACAAACATATGACATTCACATATCCCCTTAAACTGAACATATGGTTGCTGTTCTTATTGACTCAAAACAAAAAGGGAAGAAGGTGAGAAAACAGAACTCTAGAATGGTTTTGGTATCGATCATCACTGCCAATTTATCAACCACAGATACCTGCTGAAAAGCAGCTTCTCCTTGAGCAGCCTCAACCATCTGAGGCCAATAAAAGAAACAAGGATTGCAAACAATGCAAATTATCACTGTTGGAACACTGACAGCACTAATGTGCAATAAAAATAAAGCTCACTAAATGTGCTGACATGCCTCAATGTAAACTCTCCATGGTTTCTCACCAGAACTACTATATAGTAGCTATCCAAAATCCTTTCTCTGCTCCTCTCAATGATTTACCACAATGCTGCTATGGAAATTTTAAAAGGAAATCTAATCATGGCATTTCCCCACTTAAAATTCATCATTTCCCCATTATCTAGGACATAATAATCTCAGTCTGAAATCCATGACTCCTTGCTAGTGGAAGCAATCTCTTCATCTCCAATGGAGGAGGCCACTCCACCATCAGTGGCAATAGCCTCTCTACCACCAAAAGAATTAACCCTGATTGCCTGAGGAAACTTCCCTGAAGCAACTGCCATGCAAGACAATGCCAATTCTCCTCTGAACCCATCCTCAACTTCCCTCTCTGCTTGTAGACCTGTAACTAGACTCCAATCAAAGCAAACTCCTACAGGTAAAGCTATAAAATATGACCCATGAGGAGGTTTGCAATACTCCAAATGGACTACTTTAGTTTTCTAATTTATATAGACAGAAACCCAAGCATGTGTGGGATGGGATATTAAGGGCACAGGGTAATGGTGGAAGAAAACATGAAATTGGGTTAGGCTGAATTTATTAGCAAGGGCTAATGTAGCAGAGATTCTGCACTTAGTGTTGCTACTCAGAGAAAGGGCTGTAAGTTTATCTAAGTCTATCTGGTGGGTTGGTTAAACACTGAACACAACAAAAGAGAACATAAAGAGATACAACAAAAAAGAAGCAGAGGATTATGGCCTGACTTAAACAGGTATACAGATAGAGAAATGTCTGAATGAAAAAAGGCCAGTCCCTTTAGGAAAAACTCCAGTACATAGGCAAAAACTTATACTATTAACCATTATCTCAGCCATTCCCAAAGGAATGACTTTCACTAGGGTAACTGTACTATGTACTGAATGTCTGTATACTCCAGATTTCATATGTTGAACTCCTAAGCCCCAGTGTAATGAGATTTGGAGATGGGCCTTTTAGGAGATGGAGTTAGATGACGTCATGGGTGAATCCCTCATTATAGCAGTAGTGACCTTATAAGGAGGAGGAGAGACATCTGTTTTTCCCACCACCATGTGAAGGTGGCCATCTGCAAGCCAGAAAGAGAGCCTTCACTGGTAACCAAATTAGCTAGGACCTTGGAGTTCCCAGCCTCCAAAACTGTGAGAAACAAATGTCTATTGTTTAAGCCACCCAGTCTATGGTATATTGTTATAGCAGTCTGCTATAATTTTAATGTTTGTCTCCTTCAAAACTCCCATTGAAATGTAATTATAATTACAGCAGTATTAAGAGGTAGTACCTTTTCAGGTGAGTAGGCCATGAGGACTCTGCCCACATGATGGGATTAATGCCAATATAAATGGGTAAGTTAGGTCCCTGTTTGTCTCCTGCCCTTCTGCCTTCGGTGGAAGGTGTGTGGTGTGTGGTGACATGGCAAGATAGCCCTCACCAGATGCTGGTGACTTGATCTTGGACTGCCCAGCTTTCGGAAGTATGAGTCAATATATTTGTGTTCATTATAAATTTCCTAGACTGTGGTATATTATTACAGAAATACAAACAGATTGAGCCTTAGACAAAATCCATCAGACTAAGATTTGATGCACTAGGGAAAAAGAAATAATCAGACTTTTGGCAATATAGCCACTGTACCTAAAGTGACACCAATTCCAGCAGACCCAAATTGCACTGTGGTCCACCACAGTAGGGGCTTGTGGAGGTCAGGTGATTAATGGAACTTTAGCTCAGGACCATCTCATAGTAGGGTCAGTGAGTCCCCAAATCCATTTTCCTTTTTTTCTCATAGTTCCAGAATGAATAATTGTAATACATACGCTCGGCAACTGGCAGAATCACTGTGTTGGTTTCCTGAGAATTATTATGATAGAAAAGGCCAGGTGGAATCCACTAGAACACTTCTACCTTGGAAAATAGTAAACTAAAAGCTATACCACATTCCTGGAGGGATTGTGGAGATCAGTGTCACCATTAAGAACCTGAAAGCTGGAGGGGTACTGACTCATTATATTTACATTTAACTCACCTATATGGCCTATAGAGAAGACAAATGGTCCTTGGAATATGACAGAAGATCACCATAAGCTTAACCCAGTGATGACTCCAGCTGCAGCTGTTGTACCACATGTGATTCATTGCTTAAGCAAATTAACACATTCCCTGATACCTGGCAGCTATGCACTGACAAATGCTTTTATTCTCAGGCCCATCTATGTGGCCTACCAGGATCAGAATGCTGTCAGATGTCAAGGCAGAAATACACCTTCACTATCTTACTTCAGGAGTGTATCAACTCTTCAGCCCTACCAATGTCATTATTTAGTTTAAGGGCTATGATTGCCTTTCCCTTCCCCACCAAAAAAAATCACACCACTTTATTACATTGAAAATATTATGTTTACTGAACCTAGTCAGGAAAAAGTAGAAAACATTGTAGACATTGTTAAGATCTGCATGATAGAGGATAAGAAATAAATCTGACAAAAAATCCCAAGATCTTCTATTTCAGTGACATTTCTAGTTAAGATATCTCTTCTAAAATAAGAGTAGATCCCTATTTCTCAACATGCACAAAAGTCAACTCAAAATGCATCAAAGACCTAGGAATTGCATCAAAGACCTAGGAATTACACCAAAGACTATGCAACTCCTAGAAGACGACAAGGGTCAGTACTCCAACATATAGGCTTAAGCAATGACGCAATGACTCCTAAAGCTCAGGAAATAATATCAAGGATTAATAAACGGTATAGAATCAAATTAGAAAGCTTTTGCACAGGGGTTGGGGATTTAGCTCAGTGGCAAAGCGCTTGCCTAGCACGCGCAAGGCCCTGGGTTCGGTCCTCAGCCCTGGAAAAAAAAAAAAAAAAAAGGCTAAAAAAAAAAAAAAAAAGAAAGCTTTTGCACAGAAAAGGAAACAAGAATATGAAGAGAGAGCCTTCAGAATGGGAGAAAATCTTTGCTAGCTACTCCTCTGTCAGAGGATAATATAAAATATTAATATAGTAAAAACATAAAGAAGTCAAAAAACTGCCAAAAAAACAAGGAACCAATTAATAAACAAGAAAATAATTAATAAATGAGAAAATAAACTTCAATGGCCAATAAATATATCATAAATGTTCAACATTTTTAGCAATTAGAGAAACAAAAATAAAAACTACACTGAGATTTCATCTCATTCCAGTTAGAATGGCAGCCATCAAGAATGCAAACAAAAATAAATGCTAGAGAGGATGTGAGGGAAAAAATACACTGTCACACTGTTGGTAAGATATGGAAATCAGTATGGAGGTTCCTCAAAAGACTAAGCATGGAACCACACCATATGACCTAGCTATACATCTCCTCAGTATTTATCCAAAGGAATTAAAGTTAGCAACACATTCATACCCACATTTACCGCAGAACAATTCAAAACAAACTATGGAACAAGGCTAGGTGCCCTTAATGGATAAAGAAAATGTGGCATATACACACAATAGAATTCTATCTAGCCATAAAGAAGACTGAAATTATGACATTTGCAGGAAAATGAATGGAATTTAAAGGAAATAGGTCAAACATTATGTTTTCTCTCATTGTAAAAGCTAGAGAGGAAAAAAGAAGAAGACAGACCTCAAGAAAATCAAAGAGAGACCAGTAAATTAGAGGAAAAGGACCATGAGGAGGAAGGAAGGGAGGGGAAGAGGAAATACTGGGGAAATAATATTGAGCAATTAAATTGTTATATCATGTTCACATGTAAATATGTAACAATGAATCCCACTACCATGTATAATTATAATGCACCATTGGGGAAAAAAAATGGAGGATAGATATCCTTTCTAAAGTAAGTAGAAAGGTGCTATTTCTAGCTACTCCCATAATCAAAAGAGCGACATAACGCCTAGTGATCCTCACCAGAATTTGAAGGTAATATGCAGTCATGCACCACATAATGATGTTTCAGTCCACAACTGACAACATATACAATGATGGTTCCATATATCACCTAGCGATGTCACAGTCATCTTAGGTTATATATTTCTATAACAGCCACACAATGATGGAATCACCTAAAGATGTATTTGTCAGAATACATCCCTTTCATTAATTGACACACGACTGTAGTCCTCATTCGGTGGTGTTACTGTGCACCATTTATCCAGTGACCTAAAAACCTGCTAACCCGGGGACACAAAACAGGAGAAGATTCTGCAACAGGCCCGGGCTGCCATGCAAGATGCTCTGCCAATTAGGAAGATCAAACATTGCTTGAAGTTGCTTGGAGCCTTCGCCAATTCCCTACAGGAGAATGGCAGCACAGGCCTTTAGGATTTTGGAGCAAAGCTCTGCGATCCTCTGTAGATAACTACTCTCCTTTTGACAAATGGCCCTTGTTCTACTACTGGACCTTAAGTAGACACTGGATACTTAATCATGAGTCACCAAGTTACCATTCAGCCTGAGATGCCTCCATGAAATGGGTGAGATCTGACAAACCAACTCATAAAGCTGGGCATGCACAGCAGCACTCCACCTTGAAATGGAAGTAGTATATACAAGACTGAACCCAAGCAGGCACCAAAGGCACATGAAGTGACCCCAATGCCCATAGTCCCCACTCCTGTTACACAGCATTCTCTCTCCTAGCCAGTACCTATGTCTTCACGGGGAATTCTTTACACTGAGTTGACGGAGGCAAGAAGAGAAGAATGAGGCCTCTTTTGCAGATGATTCTGCACAACAGGCAGGCACCACTCGAAAGTAGACAGCTGCGACATTACCGTCCCCTTCCAGGACATCCCTGAAGAACACCTGGCTTTTTACTTTGTTTGCAAGGAGAATGGCCAGATATGTGATTATAAACCAAATGACTGGCTGTAGCCAATGGTTTCAATAATCAAGTAGATAGGATGAACCATTCTGTAGATTGCAGGCAGCCTCTGTCCCCAGCCATTCCTTCTCATCCTCCAAACAGCTCATAAAATAACCAACGTTGCAGTGTTGGAGGTTATTCATGGAATAAGAAACATGAACTTCTACTCAAGAACTGATATGAGTACAGCCACTGCTAAGTGCCCAATCTGCTGGCAGCTAGACCAACACTGAGTTCCCAAAGTGGCACCATTTCCTGGGGTGATCAGCCAGCTACCTAGTGGCAGGGTGGTTACACTGTTCCCTTTCTATAATGGAAGGGGCAGTGTTTTGTTCTTACTAGAATAGATATTCTTGAAGTGGATAATTTTTTTCCTTGTACTGAGGATTAAATGCAGAGGCATTTCACCACTTAGCTACATATTTAGCCCTTTTTATTTATTATTTTGAGATAGGGTCTCAATAGTTAACAAGGTTGGCCCTGAACTTGTGATCTTCCTGCCTCAGGCTTCCAAATAATGAGATTATAAGCATGAACTATTGCACCTGGCTTGGATGTGGATTTTCTGTCCCTACATACAATGCTTTTACCAAAACTACCATCTGTGGACCTAGAGAATTCCTTATCCATCATCATGGTATTCCATACATCACATCAAGGCAAGATCAGGCTAGTGATTAATCATTTACAGTTCAATTAGTGGTAAGTATATAGAAATCAGAGAGAGACAAAAACAGAGAACCACAAAGAATTATTAAATCTAGAGAAAATAAAAAGTAGAAAAGCAATTGTAACTTACTACATAGTTCATTTGTGAATGGCATCAACGTAGCTACTGTATAATACACAGTCAACACTGCTTTATCGAAAACAATAATTAATTCATTTTGGAAGAATGGAGAATGGAAAATGAATGCTGATATGAGGAAAGCTGTCAAGGGATGAAAGAAGAAAAGGAAAGAACTAATTCTTACCTTTCATAAAAATCAAAAAAGCAGCACTACCAAGAAATTATCTAAAGACTGGGGCAAACAACCACCACCACCAAAAAAATCAACTCAAACAGGTAAAAGCTGTTACCTGAAAGGATGGGAATGCTGGGTAGAAATAGACTTTTATTTTCATAAAAACATTATATAGTAATTTAGCTTTTTGATCTATGATGTACCTTTGATAAAAGTAAGAATTTTAAAAAGAAAAAAACATGGAAAATAAAAACACATAATAAAATATCCATCACTAAGAAAATGGATAACTAAATCATGGTCCATTTAGCCTAATAAAATATTCTAATGTACTATAATATAAATGTATCAATATAGATAAATCTCAAGAAAATTCTGCGGAGTGAGGCAAATAGTAAGCCTAGGTACATAAGCCCTTATTAAAACTAGAAAATGAGAGTCTGCAGAAATTCAAGAGTCGAATGTTTTCTCTCATAGGCAGAAGCTAGAACAAAATAAGGGGGAAAGAGGGGTACAGGAGGTCATAAAGATATAGGAAAGATTAGTGGAGAAGATTAAGAGGGAAGGAGAAGGGATGGGAAAGGGGAAGAAATGTGGAATAAATTTAACAAAATCATGCTATGTGCATATATGAATATACCACAGGGAATTCCACCTCTATGTATACGTAAAAAGTACCACCTGAAAATAACAATAAGTGAACGGAAGAAGATAGTAAAGGAAGAATAGGAGGAGAAAAAAAGGGAGGGAAAGTGGTGTGGGGAACAAAGACTAAAATAGAGCAAAATAAATTTCAAGTATGCATGACTTTGTCAAAATGAACTCAACTACTATGTATAATTATAACACTCTAACTTAAAAAAGAAAATGAGAGTCTGGGAAAGTAGCTCAGTGGTACAGCATTTGCCTAGCATGCATGAGGCCCTGGGTTTAATGTCCAGCACTGCAAAAAAAAATTTTTTTAATCTACAAAATGATACAATATATGTTCATGTTGATATACATTTTATATACTAAGAGAAAGAGGAGAGATGAAAGCAAAAGCAAAAAGCTTCAATTGCATTTGAGCATTTTAAAATTCAGGACCATGACTGCTGCTGGAGAAGGAAGAAGGGAGACATAATAGGAGAAGGGAAATGAGAACTTTACCATTGATGTTTGATTTCCTTTTTTAAGAAATCTAAAACAAAAAATAAATAATAATCAAAGCAATCAATTGTAAATATCTTACTTGAACCAAAGATGACTTGACACTGCGCATCATAATATTGGCACATGCCATTGTAACAATAGGCTTTGTTATTCTGGCAAGGAAATCCATTCTGAATAAAAACATCTGGCTGACAGAACTGAGAAGAACCATTGCAATACTCTGGAACATCACATTCATTGGTTTTTCCTCGGCATAAAGAACCTCCTGGAAGGAACTAGGGTGATAAGATTTACATTAAATAGTAATATCAGGAAAATTTCCACAAATAAGTCAAATTTGAAACCACAGTATGTTTACATATTTATATATCTACGAAGGGTTTTAACAACAAAAGACTAAATAACTCAACAGAAAAATAAATAAATACTAGATAATAAATGTTATAATATGGAAAATGAAAAACATAATTTTAATGGTAACTAAAAGGAAATGCAAACTAAATAAAAACACATGAACACTTTACACCTACTGCACTAACCAGAATATGGTGCTTGCTAGTAACCAACATTAGCATAAAGAAAAAAGTATTTGATAACATTGTTGAAAGGAGTATAGACTGACACATTTGTGGAAGATATATAAAATATTCATCAAAAGTTTTAATATGCATATTCTGGTCCAATTATTTATCTTACATGCAATAAACAGAAGCAAACTAAGTGTCCACCATTAGTTAACTAGATAAATTATGGTTGTCATACAAAAGAATACAAACTATACAACCATGTAGAACTACATGGGGAGAAAAGTCCATGCTATCTTATTGGAAAGAATGGATAATAAAAATATGTGTATCTGGGCTGGGGTTGTGGCTCAGTGGCAGAGCGCTTGCCTCGCATGTGCGAGGCACTGGGTTCAATCCTCAGCACCACATTAAAAAAAATAAACAAAATAAAGATATTGTATCCATCTGTAACTAAAAAATATTTTAAAGAGAATATGTGTATCTGTGTTTATTTACTTATATACAAACACATACATACCTATACCCTCACATTTGTACAGGAAAAAAAATGACTAAGTTAACAATAAATTATCAACAATGGCAACCTAAGGAGCAAAAAACGGTAGTCTTTCATTTCTACTACCTATACTTTAGTATTGTTGAATTATTTCTAACAAGCATACATTACTTTAAAAATCAGGAAAAAATGTTTCTACTTAGGAAAAAAAAATCCCTACAGAACATTTATCATAAAGGAATATGCTTAAAATTACAAATAAGTGGCAAAATATAATTTCACAGTCATATAATAATAATAGCCCTCCTAGCTATCTCAGAACTTTCTGTGGGGAGGATACTTGAAATTGAACCCAGGGGCACTACACCACTGAGCTACACCCCCAGTCCTTTTCATTTTTTTATTTTGAGACAGGGTCTAAGTTGCCCTGGTTAGCCTTAACTTGCAATCCTCCTGTCTTAGCCTCCTGAGTAGCCAGTGGTATGAGTATATACCACCACACCTGGCATCAGAAAACAAACATTGATATATAGATTTTTCTTTTCCTATTTTCACTTTTGTTGTTCCAAACGGAGGAATTCCTTACCCGGCAGTCTTTACAACAGTCACCATAAGCACATTCAGCAAATGATTTAAGTTTACATGTACTTCCTTCACAACAAGGGTCCAACTCACATTCCTGCAGATATAAAATGACTGTCAATAAAAATGAGTTATTGAAATTAATATTCATTACTAAAATTCTTTTCTTATATCCTGCCTATAGCCGTTACTTTCCACAAACAGTCACTAACTACCAGATCTATCAGTTTTTCTTCCGGTACAAGTATTTTGGTCTTAATAGATTTGAAAAGACTGAAATATCAGAGTATGTGCCTTATGTCTGCTCAGACAACCATAATAAAATACCATAGACACAGTGGCTTAAATGATAAAAATTTGCTTTCTCACAGTTCCAGGGACTGGAAGACCAACATCAAGGTTTTAACAAATTCAGATTCTGGTGGGACCTCTCTTCCTGACTTGCAGACCACTTCCTTCTTGCTGCGTGCTCACATGGACTTTCCTTAGTGCATGCACTCTAAGAGAAGGCAAGTGAGATGTCCAGTATCTCTTCGAAAGACTCTAATCCTAATAAATCAGGGACCCACTCTTCAGTCCTTATTTAACCTTAATTATTTCCTCAGAGACTCCCTTACCAAATATAACCACACTGGTGGTTATGGCTTTGCCACATGAATTTTGGGAATATACAAATATCTAGTCTATAAGAATATGTTTAATAATCACAAAGAAATAGAAATCCATGAATGTATTTCTTTGTGTTCAGGGTCTGGCTTCTCTGTTGGGTGGCTCTTGGTCCTAGGTAGGCGTTCCTTTTTTTTAATGCTGGGGATTTAACCCAGGGCTTGCACATACTCTTCCACTGAACTACATCTTGCCAAGCTTCTCTCACCACACTATGGGCTACACTTCGTTCCTGTTTACCCCCATCCTCCCACCCATATGGCCACCTTCTCTTCTGTGTTAATATAGCAACATCAATGTCCTGGGTTTTATACTGTGCTGCAGCCTTATAAGATATTGCCATTGGGGAAGACTGGGAGAGGACTACCTGGGACTCTCTGTACCATTTTTGCAATTTCCTGTCAGATTACAATAATTTCATAATAAAAATGTTATTATTATTTTTTTCATTAATACATAATAATTGAACATATTTGTAGATGCAATGTGATATTTCCACACACATATACAATGTATATTGGTCTAGTCAGGGTAATTAGCATTTCCAACACACAATAAAAATTATAAAATAAATGAACTGTAACCTATACCTTGTAACATGCCAAAATAAATAAGTAAAAATGGATCACATACCAAGATATAACAACTAAAACTATAAAACTTCTAAGAGAAAATCTATGCAACTTTGGAGTAGGCAAACAGTGCTTAGATATAACAAGCATAATCCATAAAAGCATAAAATTCATAAATGATAAAATGAATTTCATCAAAATGTAGAAGTTCCACTCTTCAAAAGATACTGTTAAGTTAGTCAAAGGCAAGCTACAATTTAGAGAAAATATCTGCCAATCAAATACATGACAATGGACTTATATCCAAAATATATAAAGTATTCTCTAAACTCAATAATAATTAGTACACCAATTTTTAAAATCAAAGAAAAAGCTAAACAGACCACATCACCCCAAGATACACAAATGCAAAAAAAAGCAGCAAAACCTGAACACATGTTCAATACCTTTAGTCATTAGCGAAATGCAAATTAAAACTTTAACGAGGCATCACTTCCCACCTAGCAGAATGACTAAAAATTAAAAAGACCCCATATGAAGTACTATTGAAGATATGAAAGAAGTAGAACTCCCACACATTGATGGTAGGAATGAAAAGTGGTACTATCTCTCTGAAGAGCAGTTTTAAAGTTTCTTGAAAAGTTAAATAAAGAACTACTATATGACCAAGTCATTCTATTCCTAGTTATCTACCTAAGAGAAACAAAAACCTAAGTTCACATAAAGACTTTTATGTGACCATACATGAGCTTTTTCTGTGATAGCCTCAAACTAGAAACAGCTCAAATACTCAATAAAAGATGAATACATAAGCAAACTGTAATATATCCACACTACTCAACAATAAACATAAAAAATTAATAAACTGACATAGCTACAACATGAATAAATCTCAAAGAAAACTATGCTGAGTAAAAGCAGCAAGACAAAAAAATCCATTCAATTTACATAAAATTCTAGGAAATGAATACTAATATATAGTGACAGAAAGAACAGTGGTTATCTAAGACAAATGAGAACACAAGCAGAAGGTGCACAGAAGCGATTACCAAGAGACATAAACAACTTTGGGGAATGATGTTAAGTTCATGTTCCTAACTGTGGTGATAGTTTCAAAAATGTATGCATGTATCAAGACATCAACTTGTATACTTCTAAAATGTGCACAGTATGTTGACTAAGTCCACAAAATAGCCCATTTCTTCCCCTTTGTTTTGCCTTGACCAAATTTTAGTCTTCTCTTTTTCCTCAAAACCGATTCCCCCTTGAAAGAAAGAAAGAATGAAAGAAAATAAAGAAAGGTGTAACATGCACCCTTGTCACCTTTTCCTGGAAATGAGCTGACTACAGCAGACACTTCCATCAACGCTCATTCGTCATTTCCCAACCACTTCTCCAATTTGCCCTTAAAAGATTCTATTTATCTTTGTTTGCCCTAAAAAAAAAAAAAAAAAAAAACCTGTTTTGTTTTGAGATGCTTGCAGAATTCTAAGATCTGAGCACTCTCTCTATTGCAAGTCTTTCTTCTGAATAAAGGTTTCCTCTATGTAAATCTGGAGTTTTTATTTGACACTGTATTCAATTCTACTTGGAAGCTGGTAATTTTTTTTCAAAAACACTGCAAGATGGACAAATGGTTTCATGAAAGAATAACAGAAATTTATAATTTAGGATAAAAGTAACATTTAAATGCTTTCACAACTGACAATTAGTGCATAATAAGTCTAATTCAGTAAAGTGGCAGAATACCAAAATGAATACAAAATGAACACACAAAAGAATCTGTTCATTTATATATAATAACAATGAACTACATAAAAAGCCAATTAAGAAAGTAATGCCAGTTACAATAGCATAAAAAATAATAGAATACCTAGAAATAAACTCAATGAGTTAAAAGACTTGCACAATAAAAAATAGAAAACATTGCTAAATCAAAGATAATACAAGTAAATGGAAACACATTCTACATTCATGGGCCTGAAGAATTAACATTGGTAAAATGTCCACATTATCTAAAGTCAATGTAATTACAGAGTCAATGTAATCCCTATCAAAATCTCATGTTTAACAAAAGATACAAAAAAAAAAATTTCTAAAAGTCATGGAACCACAAAGACCCCCACTAGCCAAAACATCTTGATAAAAAAGGACAAAGCTGAAGGCTTCCTGATTTCAACAAAGCTACTATGGTTAAACAGCATAGTACTGACTTAAAAATAAACATACAGACCAACAGAACACAATAAAGAATCCAGAATACACCCATGCAAATAAGTCAAATGATCTTTAATAAGGATATCAAGAATAAAGAATCCAAGCCGGGCACCGTGGCGCACGCCTGTAATCCGAGCACTTTGGGAGGCTGAGACAGGAGAATCACCAGTTTAAAGCCAGCCTCACAACAGTAAGGCACTAAGCAACTCAGTGAGACCCTATCTCTAAATAAAACACAAAATAGGGATGGGGATGTTGCTCAATAGTTGAGTACCCCTGAGTTCAATTGCTGGTACCAAAAAAGAAAGAAAAAAAAAAGAATATAGAATCCTGAAAGGGTAGTCCCTTCACCAAATTAAAAAGCTGGCTATCTACAAGCAAAAGAATGAAATTGGAACTTTATCTTACAATATACACAAAAATTAACTCCATATACAAAAATTATCTCAAAATGGATTGTAGACTTCAAAAACTGTGTAAAAGGTTAATTCCATGCTAGGTGTTCTCATCACACAAAAAAGTAAAAGTAATCTGAAAACAAACAAGTATTTATAAATGTACATACTGTATATTGTATATAAACATAAAAGATCTAAAAAGAAACACACCAAGCTTCTTAGAGTGACAGCCTCTACAAAAGGAAGTAAAAGATTCATGGGGGAAATCAAGATGTATATGGTTGTTTTTATTAACTATTTGAAATTTTTATACCAAAAAAACCCTGTAATATATGAGGGGAAAGGAGTATTTTTTAAGAGTAATGTATAGTGAGAAAGCTCAAGTAGCAGATATAAATTACTATTTAAATAAGTTTAATTGTGAAATAAGTGGGAAAAAACAAGATTAACAAAATATTTAAGAAGAAAGATCTGAGCCAGGCACCTTGACTCATGCCTGTAATCCCAAGCAACTTGGGAAGTTGAGGCAAGAGAACCACTAACTTCAAGGTCAACCTCAGCAATTTAGCAAGGCCATAAGCAGCTTAGTCAATCCCTGCCTCAAAACTAAAATGTTAAAAAAGGGCTGTGGTGTATCTCTGTGGTGAAGTAAAGTGCCCTTGGATTCAATGCCAGTATTTAAAAGAAAAAAAAAGACCTGAGAATCCCTGAAAGGAGCAAGGTCTTAGGAATCCTAATAGTATCTTAGTTTAAAAATTAAGGGGGGTATAGTTCAGTGGTAAAGTACGTGCTTTGCATGCCCAAGACTTTGGATTCCATCCACAGCACTATAATAATAATTATTATCATTATTATTTTTATTTATTATTATTATTATATTAAGTATAACCTTAGACCTCATCCTCCTCCTATGAAAATAAAAATATGAAAGTACCAGTCTCTTTGGGTTATTATAGGAATCATACCCTGTAAAATATTTAGCATAATAATGCACTGATGTGATTGACGTGATTGATACACATCAATTATGCACTGATGAACCAAAACACCTTCATCATAAGACACATGTACCTTTCAAGAAAGTAAAGTCATCTGGTAAAGACCAGGTGTGAATAGGTAAGGAGAACGATTCACTTCTGGAAAAGACTGAGAATATGCTAGGACTTACAAACAACAGAACAATTGTCTTCAAACACAATGTCAGGCCTGGGAAGAAAGGATTTAAGTAGCATTTATACTCCAAGAGAGGAGTATAGCTGTGTATAGAAGGAATGTGGCTACAGAAGAAAAGGAGAAAAATGGGCATGGACTTAAGGCAGTAACTTTTACCTTTTAATAGACTGATAAAACTAGTGATTAGTAGGTAAACCAAAGATGAATAAAAGGAGAATCCTACTTTGAGTAGTAAGAATTTTGATTTTGAAGGACTTGAGGATGGCAACATTCAATTCATTTATTTTTTAATGAGCCCAGATGGATAAACATTTCTGCAATGGCAATGCCAGAATGGTGGAAACTTACATGTAAACAGCCAAGCGAAAAACAGATCACTTCTTTAAATAAATAATAACTATAAAATAAATAATAGTAGAAAAAAATAGAAGAGTATCCATGATGTTTTCCTTGACTTTAACAGATGGCACCATTAGTAACATTCTGAAAAGGAGGTGACTAGTCCCAGAACATATCCACACAGACAAAATAACAATCCTCATTTTGCTAAAGCTTATTGTAGCTCCTGTGCCAGAGCTGCCCCAAACCAGAAATTTTATTTTTGCAAATCTTGTGATAATTTTACAAAGCAAAACATCAAATATTAAACTGACCTTTGGAGTACCACAGTCACATTCTTCCCCAGGATCCACCAATTTATTACCACAGAAGGGTGCACTGTAGGCTTCATCAGGCTTTGGAATATTAAGAAGGCAGTTTCCTCCTTTATTTAGAGTTAACTTTTCAAAGTCTTCTGCACTGCAACTGCTAAAGTTTCTTGAACCTCTACAATATTGAGAAAAAGATCTTAAGTCATAGTGATCACATATTTAGAATATTTTAACCAACAGGAAGTACATATTATAAATGGCAAAAAAAGCTAACAAAAGTCAACAGAAATGAGAATTAATGTCTGTTCCTAATAAATATCAAACATGACCTCAGCTACAACCACGATAGCTCTCAATTTTGGTTGCAATGTATTGTACCTCTATGAAAATATCTTCCATATAGATCATTTACATTGAGACAAAAAATCATACGTCTCAGAATCAGAAAAGACCTTAAAATTATCTAGTACTATAAAGAATTAACTTTAACAGAGTAAAAGTTCAAATATTGGAAGCTAACTTTATGTTTTTCCCAATCTTTTATCACCATGCAGATTATATTTGTATACTCCCCACACATGTTATTCACTGGGAGCTATATAAAAATAATGTGAATGGGCAATTCCAGTACAAGCACATGCACAGTCATCAAAAAGCAGCTTGTATAGTGCAGAATTCGAGCTACTCCTATATGAGAGGTTTTCAGTTTGAACTTTAAATGCCTTTTATGATAATTCCTTAATACTTTGAAGGTTAGACATGCTTTAAGAAACTACCCAACTTGAACTAACCATGTAAGAATTACACAAATGCAATTCTGATATCTTCTATCTGACTTTTTTTTTCTTAGTTACTCAGTGTTTTACTCAACAACTATAAAATGTTTACAGGTACTTCAATGACTTTACCTTGGAAAACCAGTAGGAAATAGACCTATATGCCAGTCTTTAGGAAACTTAAATCACATTAAATTTCATCAGGGGTAGTCCCATTTAGTTATTCTTTTTCTCTGTAGCCTGAGCTTTTTGGTATGTTTTTTTAAAAAATCACGGCTAACGCCGAAATCAAGGAACTTTTCTCCAATGTTTTTCTAGGAATTTTATGGTTTCAAGAGTCCCATCTAGGTCTTTTAAGCATTTCAAGTTGATTTGTCTGTGTGCACTCACTTTGGGTAGTGAAAAAATAAGGGTCCAATTTTATTTTTTTGCCTGGGAAATTCAGTTTTTTAGCACTGTTTATTGAAGAGACTGTACTTTTCCTATGGTACCCACATTGAAAATTAGTTGATCATATATGTCTGGATTTATTTCTCGGCTTTCTATTCTGTTCTTTTGGTCCACATGTCTGTTTTTATGCCAGTACCATACTGTTTTGACTGCCACAAATGTCAAACTTAAAAGCTTCTTTACATTAAAGAAACAATCAACAAAATGAAAAGGCAGGCTACAAACTAGGGGAAAATATTTGTAAATCATATATCTGAAAAAGAGTTAAAATCCAAAATTTATAAAGAACTAGCAATACTCAATAAATGAAAAACAAATAATGCAATTTAAAATGGTCAAAAGGAATCTAATAGACATTTTTCAAATAAAGACATTCAAATGCTCACTAGGTAAGCTCAGTATCATTAGTCATCATGGAAATGCAAATCCAAACCACAATGAGATATCATCTGATACCTATTAAGATGCTTGTGGTCAACAGCCTAGGAGACAGGTATAGGCAAAGGTATGAAGAAAAGGGAACCCTATGTACTATTGGTACAGCCACATGGAAAACAGAATCAAGTCCTAAAAAAATTAAAAAGAAAACTACATTAAGACCCACTTATCCCTCTTTTGGTTATATTCCCAAAAGAAATTCAATCAGCACCTTGTAAAGATACCTGCATTCCCAGTTTCACCATTATTCACAATGGGAGATAGAAACAATCTAAGCATCCATCCATGGACAAAGAGATAAAGAAGCTGTAGTGTGCATGTGAGAGAGAGCAAGAGATAAATGGAATACTATTCAGCCTTATAAGATCTTGCCAGGTGAAACAGCATGCACTTATAATCCAATCCCAACGATTCAGGAGGCAGAGGCAGGAGGATCACAAGTTCCAAGGTCAGCCTAGGCAAATCAGCAAGACCCTGTCTCAAAATAAAAAATAAAAAGGACTAGGATTTGACTGGATTTGACTCTCAGTACAAAAAACAGAAGACAAAGAAGATCCTATCATTTGCCTCAACATGGATAAGATGAACTTTATGTTAAGTGAAATAAGCCAGACACACACACACACACACCAAAAAAAAAAAAAAAAAAAAATTGCAAGATTTCACTTTCATGTGAAAGCTTTTAAAAAAAGTCAAATACACAGAAAATAAAAAACCGTAGCTATGGTAGGGGACATAGAGAGATGTAGTGAAAGGATTAAAAAGTAGCAGGTATGTAGAATGAACAAATCTAGAGATCTAGCATAGGACTATAGGACTATAGTTAATAGTATTATACTGTATCTGGGTTTTTGCTAAAGGAGTAGATTTTAGGTGCTCTTGCCACAAAGGAAAACAATAGGTAATTCTGTGGGATGATGGATATGTTAATCTACTACAGTAACCATTTTACCATCTACATGTATATCAAAACATCATGTTACATATTTTAAATATACACAATAATTACATATATGTATGTGTATACACATATATACACATATAGACCTAATATATATATGTGAGATGTTAAAAGATATATATATGTCTTTATATATAAATTTGGTATAAAATTTGGTGCCTTAAAAGCATCTTTTCCATCAATTTGAGCAATGGTGCCAATGGGAGTGAAAACTATGTTGCATTATAGTTACTGATGAAGCATCCTTATCTATGGCTGGGTCTTATGTACCTCTGAAGAACTCTAAGAAACAAATAGTTTTTGCAAGACTTTTTTGCCTCAGTAGACCTGTTACACTCTTCTCTCTTAAGTTCTCTGTAAGAACTTGAACTATGGACTTGTTATAAGGAAGCAGATGGTCCTGCTCCTGGCTTTTGGAATTAGAGTACAACTTGTCTAGAACTTTTGATGCTGTTAACTGCTACCTGTCAAGAGTTTTTAGCTGTGAGATGTTGAAATATTTTAACAGAGTGACTGGCAGAAAGAAAGAAAGGAGAAAAAAATGTAACAATCAACTGTTTATAACAAAATACACATAAACAATATTTTGACTCACAGAACTATGAGATCTAGCACAAGGCTTGTGACAATAACAGAAAGACTTTTTCTATATTTATTTTTTTGCTACTCTTAAGAATGTTGTGGGGTGGAGTCCTTTTGTGCAACATCAATCATCCACTCATTCAACAAATATTTGTTGAACATCTGTTTGTACAAGCACTATTCTTGGTGCAAGGGATGAAACTGAACATAGAAGACAAAAATCTCGGCCCCTGTGAAGGTTACATTCTAGTGAGTAAAGCATACTATAAACATAAGTAAGTTAATTCAATAGAGTATTAGAAGGTGATAGTGCTATGGAGAAAAAGGATGAGAGGGTGAGGGTGATGAGCTATGGAGGGTAAGGGATTACAATTTTAAAGGGGCAGTCAGGGCAGGCACTTCAAACACTGCAACACTTCAATCAAAATTGGACACGTGGGGAAAGACCATTACAGAAAGAAGGAACAGAAAGTGCAAAAACCCTACAGTAGAAGCCAAAGCCAACGTGGCATGTTCAAGGAACAATAAGGAAGCAAGCAAATCTGCAGTGAAGTGAGTCAGTGAGGAAATGAGTAATGAGAGATACTTTCAGGAAAGATGAAAACAGGCCATTTTTTAATGTGATTTTTTTACTGTAAGTGAAATGAGGACCCTGAGGTGGGGTTGGAAAGGACAGTGATTTGACATGTGCTTCCGTCGGTTCACCATGGTCACCATGTTAAGCAGGAAGACTGCAAGAGGTCTCTTACAGGAATCCATGGAACAGACGCATAATCAGAATAATAGTGAAAGCAGGAAGAAGAAGATGGATTATTTGTCTTAAAGAAACTATGACAAGTAGTATGAAAAAGAAGTTAAGTGCTGAGGTAGTAGTAGGAAGGTGTTACCATGAATTTACATGGGGAAGAGGAAGACTGTGGGCAGATGTGGGTTTGAGAGAAGCAACAAGAGTATAAGGTTACTAGATATCAAGTAATGTTGAACTCAGAGTGTATAATCGTTCTTTGATAAGCAAAAAAAACATCAATTTAAACAGGTTTGTAACTGGTTATTTCCTGTTGGTTATTGTTATTAGTATATTATCTGCCACATAGTACACCTGCAATAATGTTTTCTGTAAGAATATATTAATTAAGAAATAATCATAGGAGTTGTGCAGGCATATGCATATCTCTACACATGAGTCCCTAATTACAACCTACACAAAGCCTACCACTTTAAATAGGTTATTATTTTTTAAAAATAACTTCATTTTGTTTATTTAGTTTGTGTATGTGATGCTGGGGATCAAACCCAGTGCCTCATGCATGCTAGGCAAGTGCTCTACCACTGAGCCACAACCCCAGCCCTAAATAGGTTATTTTTAAATAAGCTTGATATTTATAAGTTATAATACATTTTCTCTTCAGTGTGTTCGAATGTTTGACCCTACAGCAATCTACAAAAACATCAGTTTTTCCCACAGTGAAATTGACTATGGACTGAAAATCATAACAAAAATCACAAATTCTTCTGGTTCCTTTTAGCAGATGGAAATATTAACAAAGATTCTCTAACAGTGGCCTTAAGTAATGCCTTAAAAAGCTTTGGAGATAATAACAAAGATATTCCTCCACTAGCCACACCCGGCTGACACCTCCAGCAATAAAAAGAATGATCTATTTCCTGATACATGACTTGAATAGCAACTAAATCATTCCTACTCTCTTCCTGTTACATCTAGATTCTGTATTTATGATTTTAAACATCTCCCCTTTTCTCTCACATCTAGGTGAGTTTTCCAACACCACTTCAAAAGGAGTTTGACAATGATTAAATGATCTACCAGGAATGACAAAAAAAATCAATATCCACTCAGAATTCATTATTTACATTGTTACTCATTATTTCTATGAATAATGTGGAAATACCAGAATGTATTTTCACCATTACATCCTGATTCCAATAGCATGGAATCAGGAAGTCCAAAGAGTGGACTCTAAATAATGGCACCTAATTAGACTGAAAGCATCTGAGTATGAAACCTTTCTGATGTAGGTAACATTGAGGTGCAGAGTTAACAAAGTCATTTTTCTCATAGGCACCTCACACTTTCAGCAATCCAAGAACAAACCATGATAAGAGTATCAGTGGGACCCAAAAATATACATACTTAAAAATCATATTACAAAGTTAGATTACCCATTTTATTAAATAGATCTGGCTCTAACTGAATTATCTGAAAAAAATAAAAATTTGAAAAGGGATACTAAGATAAACATGAAATTAAGGTTTATTAAACAGCATAGAGCATAGGAAATCTGTAATCAAAAACTGAAGACTTACTACTACCCAAGCTAAGGATAACATCCTAGTTTAAAAATTATTTGGACAGAAAAAATTTTTTCAAATACAACAGCCTATGTAAAACATAATATGGCCAGGTGTGGTGACTCACACCTGTAATTCCAGCAGCTCAGGAGGTTGAGGCAGGAAGATCAAGAGTTCAAAGCCAGCCTCAGCAAAAGCAAGGTGCTAAGCAACTTAGTGAGACCCTATCGCTAAATAAAATGCAAAATAGGGCTGGGGGTGTGGCTCAGTGGTGGAGTGCCCCTAAGTTCAATCTCCAATACCCCCTCCAAAAAAACACAGACACAAGATACTATGAGAAAAAAATGACAAAAAAAGCAGGTTTATTTCAATAAAACCTGATACTAGAATTATCAATCAATAACTACAAAACATCTGTGCTTGCTATAGTAAGAGAGAAAAAGAACAAACTTAAAAATTTTGGCAGGAAACTAAAACTCACAAAACAAGTATTTCATATTTGAAAAATAAATCAGAAATTAGAGAATGAAATGCAGTAAACAAAATTAAGAATTCAACAAATATGTGCAAAATAGGAAATTCATACAAATATAGGAACTGAAAGATGTCAGAGAAATTATCTGATAGGAAATACATTTGAAAAGGATAAAACACAAAGGAGACAATGAATTCTACGCCCCATTCACAAGAATCACAAATGTGCAAATGTGCAGAAACACTATTCTCAATTAAAAATGGACTGGAACAGACATTTCTCCAAAGACATATGAAGGGCCACCTCCTATATGAAAGTCTACTTAATATTAGGGAGATACAGATCAAAACCACAATAATATGCAACCTCACATATTAGGAAAACTACTAGCAAAAAATCAAAAGGTAACGAGTATTAGTGAGGATGAAGAAACTAGAACTGTGATACAGACAGATACACACATACATACACATATATACATATACAATATTGTTCAGCCTCAAAAAGGAAGTCCTACCATTTACAACATGAAGAACTTGCAGGACAGCAGGCTAAGTGAAATACAAGCCAGTCGTAGAAGGACAAATACTGAATGATAATACTTGAACAAAGTTTCTAAAATAATCAAATTCATGGAAGAAAATAATAAAATTGTGGTATCCAGGGACTAGGAGAGAGAAGACAGGGAGCTGCTAATCAGCAGGTATACACATTTGAGTTAATAGTTTACTTTTCCAAAACATAGTAATACCTAGTACTGACAGCCTTCCCCAGGAATCTTGAATATTTTCTTCACTATGATCACAAACATATTCTTTCAAATTGACTTTAAATTCACCTTATCATGTTCCAAAATGAGAGTAATACATAAATATCTGGAACATAATTGGAGTTACATGAAATATATGCCTTAATTTGATGAAGACAGACATATTTCCAATATTTAATCTTCTAATAAAACATCCTTACTCAAATTATCTGTCATGACCTTCAGTAAATTTTTGCATCATCTCTATACATGTCCTACATGCTTCCTATTAAGTTGATTCCAAGATATTTAGAATTTGGGGCAAATATAAACAGGTTTCTCCCCGTCATTTTTCAAAATGATTATAACTGCTTTATTAGAAATCTATTTATTTAGAACATTTGATTTATAACCATATTTCGATACTATTTAACCACCTTGTTTTTCAAAAGTAGACAATCATATCTTCTGTAAATAAGTTCTTCCCTCTTTTCAAATATTTGTTCCTAAATCTTTTCTTTATTCATCACATTAGCTAGAACTTCCAAAACAAATTAAAGTACAGGTTGAGTATCACTTACCTGAAATGCTTGGGACTAGAAGTGTTTCAGATTACAGAGCTTTCTGGATTTTAAAATATCTACATACCTTACCAGTGTAGTATACCTAGTCTGAAAATGTGAAATTTGAAATGCTCCAAAATCTGAAACTTTTTGAATGTCATGTTGGTACTCAAAAAGTCTTCAATTTCAGAGCATTTTGGACTGGGTTTTTGGATTAGGGATGCTCCATTTGGAATAGTACTGAAAATGGGTTTATGTGTGCTGCAGATTTTGTTTCTGCCTCCAAATCCTAACCCATCCTTTGCCACTAGGTCCCATGTTCAGGCCTACATCTAAATAAATGTGGCCAAAAAGAGGCACTGGCAAAGATACATCAGTAGAAGAATAAAGTTAATTAATTTCCCTCAGTACCTCTCTGTCAGGTCATCTCATATTGGCAGTGTCCTTCCACCCCAATTCCTATAAAGTCAGTCTCTCCTACAACTAGGGTTACCCTCTCCAAGATCCAGAAATAATTCTCTCCCTTTGTATCCAATGCATGCCTAGCATATTTATATTCCTGTAAGTAAAACTTTTTGGCTCTTCTCTTGTGGAAAATGATGGATCACCTTATATTTGAGATTATCTTATATTCATGTTTAAGTTTGAAATACAGTATTCATAACATCATTCTCTTCTAAACATTTTTAATTATACTTTTGGTCTCCCTAACACAAGAGTTACTTAGAAGAATGTTTACCGACTAAGTTGGGGCTTTGGAGGGTATTTTGTTTTGTTTGAAACAAGTTCTCACCACCCAAGGAGCTGAAACTATAAGTGCTCAGTGGGATTTCTATTATTCATATCTAGCTTAACCAGACTGTGGTAAGAGAATGCTGGTTCTCTTAATGGCCTGCTCTTTATAACCAGTGCTAGTACCACCCACCCAAACCTCCATCACCTGCTCTATTTTATTCCCATAGTATTTACCACCTTCTAACATTCTACGTTATTAATTTATTTATTATGTTGATAGGTTCTCTTCTCTACTAAATGCCAATTCTGTGAAAGGCAAGTCTTTATCTAACTTACTGAAATATTCCAAGTACTTAAAATAAAGTCTGGTACATTGTAGTGCTCAATAAATATCTGATAAGTGAATGAATGAAGTCTGAGTCCACTCCCCATTGCTTCTTATACCACTTTAAATTCCACTAATGTTCTCTTTTTTTTTGGTACTGGGAATTGAACTTGGGAGTACTCGACCACTAAGCCACATCTCTAGCCCTATTTTTTTTGTGTTTTACATAGAGACAGGGTCTCACTGAGTTGCTTAACGCCTCACCATTGCTGAGGCTGGCTTTGAACTTGCAATTCTCCTGTCCCAGCCTCCCAAAGTGCTGGGATTACAGGTGTACGCCACCGCACCTGGCCTGAATGTTCTCTTTTACACTTTTATCTCTTGTCTTACCTTGCTCATTACTCATTTTTTGTTTCCCTGAGTTCATGTCTTCCTCATTATCATTGCCAACCAAAGCAAATGCTAAATTTACTTCCTTTCTTATAGGAAATCTTTTATAAACAGATGACTTTTGTATGTTTTTTTACTGGAGGATCACTTTTCACAAGCACTATTTTAAGTCTTCCATATCTCACTTTAAGTCTAGTATTTGCTCAAAAACTGTGAATCCTGCTTAAGTCTTCCCGTTACACCCATATATGATTAGAATTGTACTCTCAGACCTTCAGCTAACTAGCAGATTTTTTTATTGCTCTGTCTGTACTTCAGGAGCCCAAGAAAGTCAAAGAGGGGATGAGCACATGGGGCCACTGATATTTCCCATATGAAATCCTCATCTGTGTCTGTTAAAGATGACCTCCTTTCATACCTAATTTTCAGTTGGGCTCACCTTCTAATCCATATATGCACTGTGGCTAAGTGTAGCTCTATTTAGAACAACTATACCATAATGAAGATGAGGCAGAAAGAAAACTCAATCATCCTTGAACTCTCCCTCTGTTGTAAGGAATTTTGAAAGGAGTTCTAAAATCAGATCATCAGCTCTGAACCCAGACTTCCTGGTTTCAAATCCCAGTCAGGAATTTGGATGAGTGGATAGTTTCTCATCTATAAATGAACAAAGTACCTACATCTCATTAGACTAAGCAATAAATTGATACCATTTAAGAACCCAGAAGTATCTACAAAGGAATTTAATATATATTTACTAATCTTTCTGCTTCTCTCTGAATTATATCCTTTTATCTCTATAAATCAAGGGGTGGTAATATGAATGTGTAGGATTTCTTCTTTTGCTTAAAGTGAAATGTAGCACTTCCTCAAAAGGGGGTTTGTGAAAATACTTTTCATACAGTTCTTCAATCTAATCCAATCTACAATGAATCTAGCAATAAACTTTTCTATGTTCGACTGGTCTCTCTACTGGTTTACAGAAGAGTGTAATTACCTACCTATGCCTACATACACGGTCCCTTTTGCAAGTTCTCTGAGATTATTTAACTAGAAAATAGGCTTCTCATTGGTGTATTTCAGAGAATCAGAAATGACTTTTCCTGGTTTTTACAACACAGACGTGAGGATCCCTCAGAGTTAAGAAACACTCATCTAAAACACCATATTAAGAAAAGAAGGAACTTGGCTACTCACGAGGCTCCTGAATTCATGATGCAGCTCTTAGCTCCACAGAAACAATCTCTCCCGTCATCATGATTCATTCCAAGGTTATGACCCAGCTCATGAGCAACAATGGATGCAAAGGTCTCCACAGTGATTTGCCCAAACTGTTCAAACACAGCAAGGTATTAATCAGGTTTCTAAATAAAAAGGAAATGTTTTGTTTCTCAGATTCTTTTTTCACAAAAGGAAATGTATTCTCTACATGGTTGACAGCCTACCTGACAAATTGGGCATACAATAACAATCTTTGTATACTGCAGTCTAGTAAGAACTGGTATGACTCACATACTAATTATGAAGATGGATCCTTTAAAGCAACAGGTTATTTACTTGAGCACTAATACATTATTAATGGTTTATGGAAAAATAAATTGATAATTCTAATTTAGTTTATCAGAAATGGACCCTGTTTCTTCATTCATAAAAGATTCTAATAAATAAAAAATAATTATAATTATTTTTATATAATTATTTTTATAATTATAATTATAATTATGCCTAATATAATTCTAATAAATAAAAAATATTAGAAAATTTGTTCTAGTCTCTAGGGAAAGAACATGCCCACCACTTCTACTGTGTCCCTCATAATATCAAAAATGTTGTTTTAAGAACTAGGAGTATAGAGTTAATAAATACTTGATACTGCCCTAATGCAGATTCCAAAAGTAAACATCAAAAACAACGTACCACATTAATCCCGCCTGCATGACTCCTTGAACACACTGTTCCCACAAATGCCATTCCTGCAGTCCCACCAAAGCCTTTCTTTCTAAATGAGAAGGTAAAAGTTATAAAACGTACTTGAAAAAAAGGAATGCATTACTCCTATTTCTATGGGGGATTTTAACTGGATTGACAAAACCTACAAAAACTGAGAGGAAAAATGGCATTGATAAATAACATTTTAAAATCAGAAAATAGCTGTCTTATCTCCTTTATATTATCCAAAGATGAGATTAATATTTCAAAGAACATTTTTCTTCAGACAGATGAAGATACCTGCAGATACCAAGAGAAGTTTTTGGTTTGGGAAATTTTTACCTTATGGATGAATACCTTTCTAAAAACATATTATATTTATTTATACAACATATTTTAGTAAGGAAAGAAAACAAACCCAAAGAATCCATTCACAAGGGAGCTACAAGGCATTGAGCACAGCAAACAGGGAAAGAGTCACATGGTCCCCACTGTTCTTCAAGCATGCCTAACATACTTCCTGGAACTCTGTACTCCTTTCTCATTCCTTCACCTCTCCATGTCTTCACTCAAAAGTCACCTCAGAGAACCCTACCCTGGCCATGTTACTTCAAATAACAACCCATTCCTCTAGTACTTTCATATTCTACCATCTCTATTTTACTTTTCCACAGTTTAACACTGTTTAACAAACTATATACACTATTTGTCTCATTTATGCCAACCTCTTCCACCTGAATATGCAATCCATGAGAGCAGGGATTTTTATCTGTTTTTTGGTCACTGCTATCTCCCAGTGGTATACACTCAATAAATATTTTTTAAATAAATGAATAAATCCTTTTCTGGGGCATCTAAACAACCCAGAGAAAATAATCAAAGCTACTGACCTAAGAGGATTGCTAAGGAAACATTCCAACCTGATCATCTTATAGCAAATCCCACAGACTCTAAGACCCACTCATGTGTTCAAAGGTTCCAAAAAGCTTTTTAATACTCCATTCTTAACCAAGGCTCATCGAACATCATCAAGCATCTTCAATAGGACAGACAGAGACAAAACAAATAGAAAGGAGAAGATGGTTTTGCAGGTGTGGTTGGGCAAGGCAGTGGGTACACCTGATGCCTGCTCCTTTTGGTCTTTTATAAAACAGATGGCATTCTCACTGGGAAGAGATGTATGGCATGTGCATTTTACTGAAAAGTAATGAAAAGATCAGGACCAAGCTTTTGTGATTATGGGGCTATAAAAGTCATCACTAGTAGAGTGTTTGCCCAGCATTAATGAGACAGTTAGAATTCCAGCACTGCCACAAAAAAAAAAAAAAAAAAAAAAAAAAAAAAAAAAAAAAAAAAAAAAAAAAAAAAAAAAAAAAAAAAAAAAAAAAAAAAAAAAAAAAAAAAAAAAAAAAAAAAAAAAAAAAAAAAAAAAAAAAAAAAAAAAAAAAAAAAAAAAAAAGCCTTTAAGTCACAACATATTAGAGGGGGAAAAAAGAAAAAAAAAATCAGAGTACCAGGACAAGAAAACCAATAGCCAATTAAAAGAATCCCAGAAGAAACAAAAAATAAAAATAAAATAGAGGATGAAATAATCCATAAAATAATTCAATAAAAATTCCTAAAACTGAAAGACTTTGATATCAGATTAAAATTACTCATTGAAAACACAGTGCAATAGGTGATAAAAGATCTAAACCAAACACATTACCAGGAAAACTCAGAAGTCTGAGAACCAAGAGAAGATCCTACAAGTTTTCTAGTGACGATGAAAAAACACAGGCCATACATGAATGATCAGAAATCAGAGTGGTTTTAGGAGTCTTAAAAATAATACTTGAAATCAAAAGAAAACAGAACAGTGCCACAGTGCCTTCAAAATTGAGAAGAAAAAAGATTCCATGCCTAGAATTTTGTACTCAAACAAATAATTCCAAAAGTTACTCAAAAAGGGAAAAAAAAAAAAAAGCTAGAAAGCACACCTTTAGGATCATCAGAGCTCAAATTGAGATAATCTTTAAAGTCTGTTTTGAGATTATGAAAACAAGACATCAAAAGTTCACATCTTGTGAAAGCAAGACATCACAATTTTTTCTTTCCATAGATCCTTTCACAGAAAGCAACTAGAAAACAAAATAAGAAAGTATGGCCCAGCATGTGTGAGGCCCTGGGTTCAATTCCCAGCACTGAAAAAACAAAAACAAAAAAACAGGGTTCTGGGCAATGGGTGGGGAGGCGGAAATGAAATACAGGAAAGAAAAATACAAATTCAGTGAGATCCTGTGTCTAAATAAAATACAAAAGGGACAGGGGGCGCTGGGGATGTGGCTCAGTGGTTGAGTGCCCCTGAGTTCAATCCCCAGTACCCAAAAAAAGAAAAATACGGATAAGCAAAATAAGCAAAAATGATTATTCATAGCACTTTTTAAAAGAAATCACTTACAGCACTAACTGTGCACTGTCATGTCTTCGACGTGTTATAAGAAACTTCTCCCGCCACTGTACAAAGTTCCCCAATACATCACCAGCTCCTCCAATTATATTGATCAAGTTTCCATTTGTCCAAATCTCCAATCCAACTAACACAATTCGAATATTTAACATAATATACATCTGGGAAGAAAAGAGAAACAAGAGCATATAAAATACATTAAAGAATATGAGGAAAAGCTTTTAACCATAGAGTGACACAACTACTTATATTAAAAATTAGACTTCTTCCCTCTAAAAGAAAAAAATCTTTCTTTCAATACGAGACTAACAGTCTCAGTCTTGTTACCCATAAAATGGTAGGTTACAGAGATTCAAAATCCTTTTTAGCTCCCATTTTAATAACATCTGACAAACTCTGGAAATTAAGTTTTTTGTAAATTTGGTTCCCAAACTTGCGCCAAAGTAATGCAAGCCTGTTCATGGTCTGTATTTATCCCATGGTATTAAATGTTCCCCAAAGACCCATGTGGTAAAGGCCTTGTCACCAAGATGGCACTATTTGGAGGTGTAGAAACCTTAAGACATGGGGCCTAGTGGGAGGTCTTCAAGTTACTGGGGACATTCCCTCAGAGGGGACTATGGAAACCCAGTCCCTTCCTCTTCTGAACATGAAGTGAACAGTTTTGCTCTGCCACATGCTCCCACCATGGTGCACTGTCTTGCTACAGGTCCAAAACAACAGGGTCAACTAATGATGGACTTAAAACTGTAAAACAAAACAAAGCTTTTCTCTTTATAAGTTGATTATCATAGTATTCTATTATCATGGTGATGGAAAACTGATTCACATACCCTTAACGTAAATCATACATTCACTTCAGAAATATCAATGAAATTGATCAAAAAGTACTATCCCAAGATCCTGTTGGAGGTATTATGCAATAAACTGTGAACAATAATTCTTCCCCAAATGCTTGCCTGAAATTCTAATCACAGGTACCCCAAAGTTTACAGATAAAGGATTCTAGAACTCATATCTATTTCTTAGAGATTCTGTGAAAATTAAATGATTAATGAATATAATGCACTTAGCTTATAGCACATTGTTAACACTTAACAGAATGCAATCATTATGATCATCACCATTATCAATGTTGTATCAGGGGAATGAATGCCTTACAAACAAAATTATCCTATAAGAATATGTATCTAGTTCTTTAGTAACTCAACTATGTGAACTCCAAATTACACACATGCACAAAGTTAATATTGTCAAATGTCAAACAGCTTCAAGGTAGGAAGCAGACTTATTCAAAGTAAGATTTTCTCAATAAAAATTCAAAGATCTCTTCATAAACAACAAAGTACTTTAGCCAATCTACTCTGAAGGTAAGGTAAATGGCAATCTGAAAACTCTGGTTCTTCTCAAAGTCTTTTTACACTTAAACTTTTCTTTGAAACTTTAAAAAATGTTACAGGATAAACTAGAAAGCAGATCTCTGAAAGACTGATTCATTTAGGCCTATAATAATCAAAGCTCAAAATGAGTTTTTAAATTCTGCTGAGACCATGAAAGGGCAGGACAGAATAATCCTAGTTACAGAAAAGAAAACTTACACTATCCAAGTAGTTTGCTAAACGAATCATCTCCTCTCTCACAGCAGTCTGATTTTTCCCCATCATGTCATACTGGAAAAGCAAAGGAAAATCATTATCATCTATGTAACTTAAGAATAAAAATGTCTTTAACCTGTTACCATGAAGAATCCAAATATTTCCTCTAAACTAAAACTAAGGTATTTAGACATTTTCCAACATTTCAAATTAAAATGTACATCTAAAGTGTACATTTTAGTGATAAATAGGAACAAAAGAAAAACAAGTACAATGATACTAATGAAAATGCACCAAAGTTTTCCTTTCTTCTAATGAGTATAACTAACTAATATAAGCCCAATAACTGATATGACTGATTTTTTTCTACAGGACATGGTTCTATTCAAATATCTATTTTAATGTTATTTTATACAACCAACTTACTAACCAAAAGAAAATCTTAAAAAGAGTTTATGATTTGCTCTATGAAACGCCTTAAAATCAAAATATATGATTTTATTGGTTAGGCAGAATCTTATCACAATTCGCCTAAAGAAGAACAAAAGTTTTAATACTTTTGACAGGGCTTTATGGAAATGGAACCATTTTTATTTTTTTATATTTCTATATGTATAAAACAAATCTATCTAGAGACAGCAATAAAGAAAAATATTTTTAAATTTCTATTTTTGTGTTTTGTCCAAAACATTCTACAGAAACATTTTACCCATCATTTGGGGCACAGTTCACACTAGCTTATATTCCCAATGCTTTTCCTCCCACCACTTGAGGGTAATGAACCTATGATGAACGAATCTGAGTAAGTTTCCATCTCTTCATAACTTGGGCTTATTTTTGCCTACCTATAACAACAAAGGAGTTTTTTAAACCACAAAAATCCTCAAGCCTACCCCTGCAGCTTTCAAGAAAAGAAGTGCCAATCATATTAAGATTCCACAAATAACTCTTAATACAACAACAAAATTAGAAATTAAAGTCAGCCAAAACATTTCAAATCTATATTTTAAATTATATAGCAGCTCTATTTAAAATTCATAATCTTGTATATGTTGAAAAGGACACATTACTTCTGTCAGTTAAATAAAGCAATTAGCTCAGTTTCTTAAGTAAAAACAAGGAAAATGCCCTGGTGTTATTCTGTACCCTGAAATTAATACTATTCTCTTATAAAAAGCATGTGAAGCCCTGGAAATTTTCTACTCTTAAAATGAATTATTGGTTAACTGAAATTCTATAAAGCAAAGCAATTTTATTAGTCAAGAAGGCACCAACTGACTAAACTGGTTTAAGTCACTGTCCATTAAAGTAATCTGAAAAGTTCTCAAGCCCCTAACTGATAGCACAGTTTCATTCAAGAAATGCAGCATAAGCAAATCATCAGAAAGAACAGGGCAGATAAGGAACAATGAAATTATGGCATTTACTAGTAAATGAACATCATGCTAAGCAAAATAAGCCAGACTCAGTCATAGATAGAATGCTTTCACTACATGCAGAAGCTAGAGCAAAATAAGAAAGCAGGTGAGGGATCCCATGAAAATAGAAGGGAAATCAGGGAGTAGAGGGAGGGAAGAGGGACAGACAAAGGGAGGAATTGCAGAATTAAATTAACCAAGTTACTCTACATACATATATGAATATAGCACGGTGAATTCTACCTTTATGTATATCCATAAAGCACCAATTTAAAAAAAATAAATAAATAAATAGAAGAAAGACCAGTAGAGGACAGGAAGGAGAGGAGTAGGGGAGGGAAGAGAAGGAGAGAGGAAGGTCTAAGTACTAATGGAGCAAACTATATTCCATGCATGTATAATCATGTAAAAATGAACCTCTATGTTATATGTGAGTATAATGCACTAATAAAAATGATTTTAACCAAAAAAAAAAAACAGGGCAGGTGGAAAAGGGGAATCGCTAGTAAAAAATGAAATGTGGTCTCATCTGCTACTTCAGCTCCTAGTGGCATATGGTACTAAAGTTTAAAGGGAAAAGGCATTTTAGTTTTTAAATAATTATTTAAGAAAAATCAATACAGACATATGTCACAGTTTATATTTCCTTCATGAAATGCTCACTTCTTATCTGCTTTTTATGAAAAAGAAGAAAAATTATTGCCATCCTTACCCTTTCCTTGTCTACAACAATGAACAGCTCCACATATCGGGTCTGTGGCAAGACAGCTCTCCTTCTCTGTTGAAAACACAAACATTATAAAGTCAAAATAAAAAGTATAAGGTTACACATTTTTCATATGTAATGATCATACTCTAATCATGTATTTCATGTCTACTAAGAGCATTGTCAAATTTTACTTAGGGTACTCTAGATCAATAAAGTCAAAGACATGTTTTTGGTTTTTTATTGGTTTTGGGTTTTGTCTTTGTTTTTTTGCAGTAGTGGGGACTGAAGCCAGGAGCATTCTATCTCAGAGCTCCATCCCCAACTCTTTTTTATTTTGAGACAGGGTCTTGCTAACTTGTTAAGGCTTGCCTCAAACTTGCAATCAGCCTCCGAGTCACTAGGATTACAAGCCTGCACCACTATGCCCAGTTAAAACATGATTTAAAAAAATAAAAATTAAAAGTTATCTGCTGTCCATATTGATCTGAGGGAAGAACAACTCCAGCTAAAGATAAAATGGATTATTCATGTTTTTGAAGCAGATGTTTTAAAGACTGATTTTTAAAATCAAAACTATACACACACAAACACACACTTTAAAGGGAAATCCCATCACTATAATGAGAGAGAAAGAATATCTACTAAAATCCAAGAGCAGAAGCTGGGGCAAAAGCTACCACTTTAAAAATAACTAGTTTTTTCATTTTACAGAAATTCATACAGAATAGAATAAGCAAAAATGTGTCTTTCAATGTTTAAATTACAAAGAATAGTCCAAAAGTCAAAAGAATGGATGGCAGGAGAGGCAATGCCATAAAGTAGTCTCAATTAACTAAAATTATGTTCTAAACTGGGCATGGGAGTATGCACCTGCAGTTCCAGCTTCTCTGGAGGTAGAGATAGGAAGACCACCTGAGCCTCAGAGTTTGAGCCTGGGCTCTTCCTATAAAGAGTCTCTTTATGACTGAATGAAAAGGGGAAAAAAAGCCTTTTTCAAAACAGCAATACCATCTCACATGTAGGTATAATCCCTAAAATTGAAGTTAATCCAGTTCTAAAACTACTTCAGTCCAAGTGACTGAAGTCAAGGAGTCCTAAAGTGTCACAACTGGGATATAAGCAGTCTTGGAAACCATCTGAAATGATTAGTATGTTGAAGCCAAATCTCTCCCTCCCTTGTCCTCTCTCCTGCCACCCCTGCCCCCACCCCCATTTCCCTGTGTGTGTGTTTCTCCCATGGATCAATAATGGCCATTCCCATTATGTCAGAGGTATCTACATAAAACCCCCACTGAAAGACAGTGTATGGACTATTATACAACAATACTAAATATGATTCCTGTTTAAAATTTAAGCCCTAGTTTCTAAAACCCACAGAATCTAAACCATCCTCAACTTGGCAGCAGGGACTATACATTGCTCATCTTTTTAAGTACTGGTTTAATGAATAAATAAATGATTTTTCTAAAAAAAAAATGAGTCCAAGTCATGAATAATTATATTTCCTTACTCGAAGCAGCTGAGTCATGCTGGGATAATCTTCCTCTCCATCCTTTGTGGTTTCCTCCTCTACATCCTTGTTAGAAACTCCACATTTCAGAGGTTCTTTGTGAACATCATCCATTCGATAGAAGATGTGCTCAAAGCGAGAGCTGTTGTGCAGGGGTTCAATCCCATAACTCGCACTCTCTAAATGTAGCAATCCTCTATATGTTGTGTTACACATACACCATTTTTAAGAAAAAATACAAAGGAAAAGGCATCAGAAACCCTGAGTTCAAGTCCTAGTTCTCAGCACATGTAAAGATACCACATGATAGGCAAAAATAGAGGCTTTAAAGTCCAACAGACCTTACTGCTGCCTAAGAGTATCACTACCTTTAAGTTATTTAACCTCTCTGAATGGCTGCTATATAATGGAAGGCACTGCAAAGTGGCAGCTGAGAGAGAAGGGTCTGAGCTGGAAAAACAGAGTTTGAACCCAAATATGCTTTCTACTAGCTGAGGGATCCAAGCAAATCATTTAACTTCAGTTAACATTCGCATAAGATTGTTCAGATAAATAAATAGTTTAATATGCATAAAATACTTAGAATATTCTCTGGCACACAATAACTATTCAATAAATATTGCTCCTTAAATGAAGATAATCATAGCCATTTTATATAGTTGGTTTGAGAATTAAAAGTTTAATAATGTATTACTTCAATCAATCGTGTAACTGTACAATCAACTAATCAACACAGTACCATATGGCCAGGCCTTCAATACAAGTAACTTCGACATTATTATAACAATTTCTCTGAACCTGTTTGCTCACCTAAATATGATAATAAGAAGCCCTTTTTCAAAGGCACGCTCATACATTGCTGGTGGAACTGCAAATTGGTACAACCAATCTGGAAAGCAGTATGGAGATTCCTTAGAAAACTTGGAATGGAACCACCATTTGAGCCTACTATCCCACTCCTAGGTCTATACCCAGAAGACTTAAAAACAGCGTACTACAGTGCTGCAGCCACCTCAATGTTTATAGCAGCTCAATTCACAATAGCTAAACTGTGGAACCAACCAAGATGCCCTTTGATAGATGACTGGATAAAGAAACTGTGGTATATATACACAATGGAATATTACTCAGCAATAAGAGAAAATAAAATTATGGCATTTGCAGGTAAATGGATGGAGTTGGAGAATATCATGCTAAGTGAAGTAAGTCAATCTCAGAAAACCAAATGCCAAATGTACTCGTTGATAAGTGGATGCTGATCCAAAATGTGGGGAAGGACATGGGAACAATGGTGGATCTCTGTGCACTGGGTGTAAGGGGGGAGGGGGCATGGGGATAGCAAAGGTGGTGGAATATGATGGTCATCATAGCCCTAACTTTATGTATGACTGCATATATGTTGTGATTCTATACAACTTACAACTAGAGAATAGATATATTATCCTCTATCTATGTACAATGAATCAACTTGCACTGTTAACATGTAAGCCTAAATAAAAAAATTTAAAAAAAAAAAGAAGCCCTTTTTCAGACATGAAATTTCAATGAGTATGCAGGTGAAAATTTTGTAAACCAATCACTATAGAAATTTAAAGCATATATTACTGTAAATACCTAAAATTATTTAGTGGTCTCAGAAAACATCAAATTCCCCTTTAAATGTTAAAAATCATCAACTGTAAGATTTTCCCAAATAAACATGCCAATAACATCAGAAACACAGCTGTAAATATCTTAGTAACATCAAAGTAAAATTCAATTCTGTCAAGTCCCCAAAATGACTGGTTTTGGAGACACAGAAGAAAAGGTAAAAAACAGAAGGAAAAAAAACACAGAAAATGTCTTACCTGAGTCCAAAACAGCTGCTAAGAGCAACGGATGAATTATAAGCTCCCTCCACATAGCCCCGATAATGACAATGATTCTAAATGAAAAAATACTATATTACCTCCAAATACTGCCACATAGCTGAAAATCATCCTAGAAACTGCAGAGCTAACAAAATTACTTGCAGCTAGTAAACTAAAAAATTTTATTTATATTCTTGGCACCTTAAAATATCACATGGCATTCTTCAGAGTATCTGTCAACTGTCTACCACCACCCTCCAGGGACACAAATTTCTAGGCAGAATGCCAGCAGATACTAGGCACAAACAGTTCTGCCCCAATGACCTTTCATCCTACTACCAGAACAGGGCAGTGTTATGCCATGTTGAAGATTTAAGTCACAGTCAATCCAAGAAGCACCAGCAGCCAGTTGACATCTAATACAGGACAGGATCTTATGGGAGACTAATAAGGCCCAAGGGAAAAAATATTTAGCAAAAAGGGGAAAAAGGAATTTTGATCATATGATTCTCTTTTTTTTCTATATTTATTATGTTGTTATTAGTTATAAAATCAGCCATCTTCAAAAACTTGAGTCTTTACCCTAAATTTTGAGCACAAAATTAACCAGTAGAAATGCAAAAATACTGCTTAGTACTTAGTACCTAATTAGATTTTCTCATTTTTAAAACAATTAAAAAGCAATAAAATAGAAAAGCCCTACTAGACATATCCAAGACCTTGATTATCGGAACAGTATGGTACTGGGGCATCAGCTGAGAGACCAACCAGCAGAAACAAAAAGAAAGTCTCTAAAGAGACCATAGTATATGTAGAACTTTATAGGATGAAAGTATCACCTCAAATCACTGGGGCAAAGATATACTATTTAATAAATGTGACTGGCTAGGGTTGTGGCTCAGTGGTAGAGTACTTGCCTAGCATGTGTGAGGCACTGGGTTCAATTCTCAGCACCACATGTAAATAAATAAAATAAATGTCCATCAAAAACTAAAAAAATATTTTAAATAAATAAATGTGGCTTGGTCTACTAGTTAGACATTTGAAAAGAAGAAAATTAAATCTATGATTCATACTATACATAAGAATATATTCCAAATGGTTAAGAGTCTAAACATAACAAATAAAAACATAGAATCTATTTTTTAAAAATGAGAGAATTCTTCTTTAACCTGAGTGTAAAGAAAGATGTTCTAACTATTACACAAAATCTACATATGATAAAAACCAATAATTCTTCCTATGTGAAAACAGTATATATTTTTTAAGCTGCTTCTTGGGAGGAAGTATCAAAAGACTCAAAAGACAGCTAACAGACTAGAAGAAAATCTTCAAAACTTACACAATAGGTAAAGGGTTAACATTCCTAAGAACTCTTAACTATTGAGAGGAAAAGATTAAAAGTCCAATAGAAAAGTGAGCAAAAGACAAGAACAGACAATTCACAAAAGATCTAAAAATGCTCTTACATATATAAAAATATTTATATCTCACTCATGACAAAAAAAGAATCCCTGAGTCCACACTGATATCAACAAATAAGACTTCCTCACAGGAGAAAGCACCCCAATAGAGGCACTAATGAAATTAGAGAATCACCATTTTGACAACTGTCATAGTAACAACGGATTTAGGCAAATACTAAATACTGAAACCAGTGGGTAAAAAATGAGGATATTTACAGAGTCTCCAAGTGTCTAATTTTCACATTAATTTAAAAGACAAAAACAATAACTTCACAGAGAAGAAACCTGGTAGACCACTCCTTACCCAACTAAGTGATGGGCTATATTAATACTGTTAAGAAACAGCACATGCTTGCTGACATGGCACACGGAGAACTGAGCTGAATGACATCCAGCAGGTGATCCCTTATCCTACCAGCTTGATGGTATTTGTTTAATAACCTGCTTTTATTAAATATTTCCACAGCTTTCAATTTAGTTCTATGGCAAAGTTCCCTTATCTACCAGAAAGGATCTCCCAAGAATACAATTACTTTCAGTCTTCTTAATGAAAATTTCATTAACCAGAAAAGACTAAACTAATCTCAGGAAGAAACATTGAAGTTTGTCCACAAACTTGGACACACTTTTGCTACATACCATTGTTTTCTGTTCCTGTTCAACAGAGAAACATTTACAAACCATCCTCTGTTCTGTGGGCCAAATGGATTTTGTCCTAGGCCATTTTATGTTCTCTAATCCCATCAAGTTCCCCTAAAAAAATCATCTACAGTTCCCAACATTCCCCAAACTCCCACTCCTGTATAGAAAAAGAGTACATAAGTTTCTAAATTATACTGGGATGGTGGGTAATCATGTGCCTGTGATTTTCTTCTGTGCTTTTTCCTTTTGTATGTTAACAAATTTGCATGTCTTTTTTCCTATGTAATGTCTTTGTCAGTTTATCCCAGCAAACCTTCAGAGGACAGAGGGGGAATTTCCCTTCACTCTTACACTTCTCAGAAGCACAACACATCATATTTTGTAAGTTTACAAAACAACAATAAAGGTGCAAGTAGCACAGACAATGTTGAAACACACAAACACATTTTTTAAGTGCAAAAGTCAGCTAGTGGGAGCAAAGGTACACAGACCTATTAAGGAACAGCCTCCTAAGGTCCAGGAAGCCTGAGGCAATGGATGTATTTTCAGAGGAAATGAAGAGCATCAATTAACTAGGGGAAATAGTCAACAGAATTTATAAATATTTTTGCAAGATACCCCAAAGTCCTAAGACACAGTAACGGGGAGTTTTATATTTCACACAGCAACTCTCTTTGAGTGACTTTTCTAAAAATTTTGTTTCTTTTGAGAAATGGTCTTGTGAAGGACACTGATGATGAAAACTAGGAAAAAAAAAAAAAAAGCTTTACAAATTACTTCAATATTAAGCAACAGAATTGTAAAGGAAAGCCTGTAAATGTTCTCAATGTAACTTTAACTGCATTGTATGGGCAAAAGTATGTCATTACAATATTTGACAATCTAGCCACACAGAAATATTTTTTAAAAAACATATCAAGATTTTAATTCATATTACACATCTACCTAAACATTATTAAATAACCAAGAAATAAGTAAAAGACTCCATGTTTTCTTAATCGATATTTTTCAAACACCCAGAAAAACAACCATTCTATGAACCTTGAAGAACTTATGTAAGTTTTTCCATAGTTGAAATCTATTTTTAACAGTTTTAAGTACACATTCTTTAAGTAATAACAAAAAATAACTATACTTGAGCTAAAAATTGCCTTTTCTAAGCATCTTACAAGTATTAACTCATTCAAACTTCCTAATAATTCTATGAAATAGCAACTGTTATTCCACTTTAAAATGATGACACTAACTTCACCAGGAAATGACAAAGCCAAAATTTGAGCCCAATCAGTGTATATCTCAAGCAAGCATGCCAAGCAACCCTTATAAGGGGAAAAAAATGCCTTTTAAGATTAGTGCTTTTGCTAAAGTGCATAAATTATGTGGCCATTGGCGTCCCACAATAGTAATCTTCAGATGGATGAAAGAATAGACAGTGTATTTTTTATCTGGTATATGCTATAATGTAAATCTAATCTCCTCTACTAATTTTCTAATAAATAGATAAGCAGTGCACTAAGATAATGAAATCAGATGGTGGAACAAAGAAAGGATAGGGCAAAGTCAGCATTTCCTCATTTTTTAAAAAGTACTAATAATCTAAAATAAAGATTTTTGCCTTCTACTTATTTGAAGAATGCTACAAAAGTGCCTAACATAAACAATTTAACTTAGCAAAGCATTACAAAGTTCAGGGAAAAAATAATATGCTTAATGTAAATAACAACTTCTCATGAAAACTACTGCAAAAGAAAAAAATGCATAATCCTAACTACCAAAATAAGATTGTAAAACACTTCCTAAACCAAACTAAAAATGTTTATGCTCTAAGTAAAAATCACACAAAGCCAAGTTCAACATCTGCCAATTATTTTGAGTATTCCTGGCCAGTTCTGTCCCCAAGAGTATTCTGGCATGATTCAGAAAGAACCACACCTCTTCAGGGTCATAGAAAAACAATAATAATTAGGATAAAAGAATAATAATAATAACTGAACATTTGAATACATAACAACAAACAAGTGTTTTTCTTTACGAAACACTAATGTGAATAAATGGTTTCATAAGGGAATGAGATCTGCTTTTAATAACTTTCAACAAAAAAATCAAAAACTTATATTTTAAAAACATCAAACTTTTCCCTTTCATAATCAGTAAGAATTACAATTAAATAGCTTCTTTTCCTGCCTTTAAAAAAAAATCTTAACAACGTACCTGGAGGGCTATCAAGTCCTTTAGTTTACACAAATGGAAACTCCTCCAGGGCCATGCACCTATTATAACATTAAAAGTGTCCCCATGGGCTGATGAGAAGTAACAATTCTGAGTACCTATCCAGAACTCACTTTTAAATTATAATTATTTTTAAATTTTACTATAGGATCAAGAGAAAAATATATTACCTGTACATTGGGATGGTCAGAGATCAGAGTCCCTTCCTCATTGTAGGAATAAACTACAAAATCTTTAGGCAAAAGGTCTCTAAAAAAGTAAAGCACACCATTTAAATTTATTTTAACTATCAACCACTAAGGACAAACTGATAAAGCATTATACCCAGAAGAGAAGAACAGAAATAAATAAAAACTTTTACCTGAAATGTACTACCTTAAAACTAAAGGTCATAAACAGACTTGAATCTGAAATACTATGTATTTCTTACACATAAGTAATGGTAAGCTACAATTTGTCCTTTTGGCATAAAATGCTGGTTGTAAAAAACTTAACAAAACATAAAAAAGAGTCCTTAAATTTTTCTGATACAACTCATAGGAAAAGAATAAATTAGGTTATTGACTTACATATTTATAAAAGAAAAATAAATATTTTTATACTCTTTTTTAAAAGTTCTATATATAAGCAAGAATCATTCATTGCCTTAACCTAAGTATACATGAAAAATTCTGAAGTCAGTTGTCAGGGAAACAGTTATTCCTGATTCCCGAAGTTTCATTCCATGTTAAGGGAGCTCAGTAGTAAAACCACATGTGCAAGGATAGGGTTCTCTCCAGCAGGGCCAGAACAGCTCTATGTTTATCCCCAGGCCTTATGGACAAGTCAGGATGCAGTGTACAACAAAGCGATTTAATGTGCCGTTTCAAATTCAAAACTCACGCCGGAGATGTAGCTCAGTGGTAGAGCACCCTCCTGGCATGTTCGAGATCTTGGGTTCTGCACCTGACACAGCAAAAAAATAAAGAACTCTTAAGCCTGGCTAAATGGCACGCCAGTAATTCCAGCTAATCAGGAGACTGTGACAGAAGGATCAGGAGTTCAAGGCCAGCTCAGGCACCTTAGAGAGGACCTATCTCAAAAATACATAAATAAATAAGTTAAATAAGTCCAAAACTCTCCTGGAGATACCCAGGACCAACCAATCTATTGTGATTAGACATGGATAAACTGATGGTTTTCAACTGGTTTAATTAGTTACACAGCCTAACCTTAGTTACATGACTAATATAGCATAAAAAAACCTTTTCAGTAAACTTGTGCTGGGTTTTCACACACATATAAGTGGTTGGTAATCTGAAGACAAAGCATATCCCTGCAACTGAGAAAGGACCCAGAGGGGCCATGCCTGCAAGTTTTCACACTCCTCAATGATTGCAAGCTTTCTTCATTCTGGTGTACTACTCCTTTGCATTTACTGAAGTCTATGTGAATGAACTTGGAAGGAGCCTACAGAATCTTGAGTCCTCTCAATAAACAGACCCTGTGCAGTCACCTCAAATTTCTCCTCCTGGACTACCCCACACACACCCTTCTCTGCCTCTACTGGTGAATTTCAAAAGAGTAAACGAGATTCTTGACTTTGCTCAGCCCTCTTTCCTCCTGGAAGTCACTGTGCCCAGCTGGAGCACAAATTCCTGTGTTTCTTCAGAAGCAGGCCTGCCATTGTGCAACAGTGACATGAGTGGCTAAATCTACCAAAACCAGGTTCAATATCTACTAAACATCATCTACCTAGAAAAGAAATTGACATACTACAGAAGAAATTATTGAAAAGCCAAAGTAAATTGAATTTCTTACGTGTTCCTTTCCAAGTGAATAATATGCTCTTTTCCTTGAGCCTGAATGACATAAGATACCTAAATGCAGAAAGAAGGAGGGGAAGATTAAAAAAACAATAAAGTAAAGCGCCATCTTATAAATTACTTTTAAACAACACATCCTTTATAAGACACAGGAAAGTCCCTCCTGAATTAGAATAACTTGGTATAATTGCAACCGATTTATAGATCTTCCTATCTATTCTAAAATAATAAACATATAATCTGATCATCCCTACTTCCCTTTAATAACCAAGTGTGGAAAATCACCCCCACGTTTATCTAAACTCCTCTTAAATTCATTTGTAATTCATGTGTAACTTCAGGGATTAAGTCCATTCACAAATTACAGTACAAAGTAGTCCTTTTGTTTAAATGAAACAAACTTCTTGGTTTCAAGAGATTATCCCTACTTTTAGTTATCAAAAAGTTGAAAAGAAATTCATGTTTTTATGACTCTATCTTTACATGGCTTACCTCATTTCATCATTCTAAAACATACTTGCTTTCTGAAAGAAGAATGCATCATACAAGTTCACAGCAATCTAAATGGCAACACTTCTGTTTATTTTTGGTATGCAAAATAATATAGCTGTGTCTTACAATTAAAGTCTTCTTAGAGTCAATGAATGAAGATAAGGAAACTTCTACTTCCACATCTTCAAGCTCATGGAATCCTTTTCTCAACCTCAAACATCTCTGAAACAACTTTCCCAGTGGCATAGTTTGGATCTTCAATGGCCTACCAAAGGTCCATGTGTAAAGGTCTGGTGCCAAGGGCAGCTCTACTGGGACACGCTATGGACCCTTAGAAAGTGGGGTCTTGAAGAAGGTCCTAAGCTACTGGGGACATGCTTTTGAAAGGGACTGTGGAACCCTGTGCTCTTCCTCTTTCTCTCTGCTCCCTGGATGAGGTTAGCAGTTTTGCACCAGTATGTGCTCCTGCCAAGATATGCTGCTTCACCACAGGCTCAAAGACATGAGGCCATTCAATCAAGGACTAGAACCTCAAAAACTATGAGCCAAAATAAAACTTCTCCCTTTATAAGTTACTTCAAGTACTTTATTATAGTGATGGAAATCTAACACACCCAGAAACTCACTTTTCATTAGCCAAAAGCGCTCAATGTGACCTCTACAACTAAGTGACTCAACTTTGCCTTAACTCTTTAATAAAAATAACAGTCATGAGAGGACTCAACAGATAATTTTATCAGTAGCATCTATTTAATTTTCTCTAGTGTTTCCAGACTCTTAAGTTAACATTTTGCCAAGAAATAGCATGATCCCCTCATATCATCCAGTGACTTCTAAGAACTAGCCCAACTTCTGGATCCTGGTGCCATCCCTTCACATCCTGCATGGCAATCTGAGAACTCTGTTGTCTACCTCAATCTCCACTGAGACATCAAAAATATCAAGCTTCTCTCTCCACAGTTTTGACACAAGCCTTTCTATTCTTTCTCTCTTGGCCAATAATAGAGTCTGAAGACGTCACTACCATTATTGCAATCACAACCATATGCAGTACTGATGAAGATGCCATTAGAGACACAATAAATTAGAAAACATAGTCCCTGTGGTAAAAAGTCTATAATCTAGTGAAAATAGAGAAAAACAGGGTTTAATTCTATTATAAGAAAAAACAGAATCAAAACATAGACTATACAGTTCAAACCGAAAACATGGGAAAATTATAAATTGTTCTATTCAAGGGAGATCTTAAAGTTACTTAGTCCTCATAGAACAGTAAACGGAGTTGAACGATCAACCCAACTAATGGTAGTGCCAAGAGGAAGGACTAAAACTAAAAGCTTCTGATTTTGAACACCAGTGTTTTTTTTACTATGCCCAGTCTCTAAACATGCAAACTGCCTTACAGCTGTGAGTATAACAGAAATTCAGAGGTAATAAGCTACATTGAATCTTTCATTATCTGTTAGAGTAAAATTATAGTGAAGTTATATAATACTTCACACTGTTGAAGAATTTGCAAAATCAGTTGAACAACAAATACATTATTTCTGAACAAACTCTGCAATAAGTATATAACAGAAAAAAATAATTTGTATGCATTGGTTACCACGTTACCACCACAATAGTTCTACAATATAGAAATAAAACTCATTGTTTACTAAATATCCCCAGAAATGAAAAATATGTTACTATTCTCCAGTGTCAGTGAAGATACAGTATGAAATATTCTACCTATCACAAATTAAGTGAAGGGGCTAGGAATTTAGTTCAGTTGGTAGAGTGCTTGCCTCGCATGCACAACACCCCTGGTTCAATCCCCAGCACCACCAAAAAAAAAAAAATTAAGTGAGGTTAATTCATATATACATATAAAAATACTGTTACCATTGCCAATCAGTTTAAGGGTTAGAAATCTCTATAGTCAGCATCCTAATCTGGTCGCAGAATTCTATTTATTTCATTATGTTATGTTTTGAGTTGATTGTTTTGTCTTTAAAAAATATATACTAAGGCTTGATACATCACTTTCACAGAAACAATGTCTGATGGACATCAGTGCCACATGCTACAGTACTAATTAATGACTAATTAATTACTCCCAGGACCAATCACTGTTAGAAATATCACCTTTGGGGCTGAGGTCGTGGCTCAGTGGCAGAGCGCTTGCCTCGCACGTGTGAGGCACTGGGTTCGATCCTCAGCACCACATAAAAATAAATAAAATAAAGACACTGTGTTCATGTATAACTAAAAAATATTTTTAAAAATATCACCTTTGGTTAAAAAAAGGAAAGAGCAAACTTTTAACATATACAGACTTCTCAGGAGATAACTTACCTGTTTTGAATAGGGCCTTGGGGCTTCTCTTCGTTCCCTAGTTAATCTCCAAGGAGTTATAATTTCATAAGAAGAAAGATGTGAGGTCTGTCGAAAACCTACCAAAAAGAAAATAACAAATATAACACAGTTAACCTGAAAAGCTACTTGATAACAAAATGTAATAGAAATCAAAAGATAAATTTAAAATCATTGACAAACCATGTGACATTCTCATATTAAAATATAATCAAATAGTTTTGCATTAAATAGCAATGTACTAGATAAGTATGAAGGGGAGAAATATCTCCTTTAAACGGATGTTAGTCTTTTTCCAAACAGTATATGCGTAGCAATCATTTTCAAACATTTTTTAGCTACATACCCTAATCCTTTTTCTCAAAAGAAATCTTAAATTATAAAAACAAGAGGGAGAAACAAGATGAATGGGAGGCAACAGAGAGGGAGAAGAGAAGACTTTTTTAGTGGGAGAATGGGAGAGGAGCATCCTAGAGTTTAGTTCCTTTTCTTATCTCCCATTTTCCCCTTTACCCAGTATAAATGGCATCCTCTGAGATGGCAACTACTAAATACTTACTAAATGGAAGGCATGATAAGAAGGAAAAGTTACTTCTAACATCTAATGGGTTGACTCTCAGTAAACAACTCAACAATGTAGCAACTATCTCAAATGAAATGATTGCCCTTAATCCATCATAAAACAAAACTGGACACCAAATGTATTAACAGTGCAGAACTCACAACAGTTTTGTGGGCACTCCCAATTCCAATCCTATACAGTTTATCACAGGGAAATTACATCTTAAGCAGGACTTGGATTCTAAATTCATTAATTTAGTAAAAATTGAATATAAACAAAACTTCCCATATAGGAGCCCAATCTGTAGTCTCTTGATAACACAATCTCTTTTATTCCAGCATCATTACCAGTGGCATAACAACTCTTTCAGTGAACTTGATGAAATATATGGTCACGATCTAAGGACCACAGATGAAAAATCCATCTCTCTATATAACCCTATCCACCAAAACCACATTCAGCATGCAGAATCTTAAAACTGAAGGAAGAGCAGAGTCACATCTTCCACTCAGTTTCTTCTACAAGATGGGAAAAGTTGGGACTTTCATAAATTAAAAAAGCCTTCATAACCAAATGCAGTGTATGAATCTGTTAGATCCTAGTAAAAATAAATCAACTCAAAATATCTCAGATAATCTGGGAAATGTTGACAGAGTAGATATCAGATGATCTTGAAGAATTATTACCAATTTTTAAGTGCAATAAGCACCTTGTGGGTAAGGCTTTATGTCCTATCTAGAGATTCATTCTGAACATTCAGTGACAAAATAACATGATGTCTAAGATATGCATTAAAATGATGAAGTGTGTTTGAGGAAAGCAATGCAAATAAGATTGGATAATAAGATGGATAATGAGCACACAGGAGTTCATTACTCTTCTCCCTTTTCTTGTGTATGTTTAAAAACTTCTATAACAAAATAATTTTTAAGTGGTTACCTATAGGGCATGATATGAGGGACTTTTACTTCTTACTTTATACAATCCTATATTACACTAACTATGAAACACTATAATTATGCAAAATAAAATGACTATAAAATGTCATAAACATGTAAATGGACCAACTATTTAAAGTTGTTACCATAATGGAATAGAACTAGGAAGTAGTGAGAAAAGAAGTATATTTCCAACACTTTCATATTTCCATATTATTTTAACTTGTTTTTACGATGGTATATATTTTGCCACTACTGTATTACTTTTAAAATTAAAAGGGAAACAAAAGAGCATATTTTCAATAAAAATAAATAAATTCCTTTAAAAAGTACTGATCATCTACCATCTCTTTTCAATGGTCTTTCCTTTCTACTCCCGTTTTTTGTTTTGGTTTGGTTTTGGCAGTGCTAGTGATCAAACCCAGGGAATCAAGCATGCCAGGTAATCACTGTCCCACTGAGCCACATCCCTAGGCCTCCATCAACCAAACAGGATCACATCTAGACTATAGAATACCTTTTCACTTGGGCTCCCCATGCCCACACTCTCCTCTTTGGAGCCAATCTTCATGTTTATTCCCTTTATTGTTTATGCCCCTTGGATTTCTCAAGTACAGATTAAGTTGAAGTATTTACATCTAACCTTTCCCAAGATAACACTGTATATAAAAATGTTTATAACCTTGCCTGGTAATAAAAACAGGAAAATTAAAATTATGTTATATCCAATACATGTCATACTAACAGTTTTCAAACTCTTCACCCATCGACCCCTATTAGTATATTATACTATTTAAATGTGGCTTCATATCATTACCTTAAAAACACTAGAAATGGACTCTAATACTCGCAACCAAAGCATATTTATGACATGTCATAATCAAATGCATCCAGATATCTGGAGTTGTCAGTTGGGAACCATGTCAAAAGAAATCCATGATCTTAAGAATATACACAAAGCACTAAGCAAAAATACCCATAATCCTAAAAAAAAAAAAAAAAACAAAAACAACTGAGGTATGGGACTATTTCCTCCCTCAAAATAAATTCTTCAATAACTTTGTTTTTTCATATTCCTAAAAACACATTTTATAAGGCCATATATACCTACTTTCAGGCCAGGATTAGAAATCAAGTCTTCTGTCTTCTATGGTCCTGTTACTCATACTGCCAGCAAAGAAGAATAAAAGCCAAACATAAAAATATAAGATACAGGGCTGGCACTATAGCTCAGTGATAGAGCATGTGTGAGGCACTGGGTTTGATCCTTAGCACCATATAAAAATAAATAAAGAAAATAAAGATATTGTGTCCATCTACAACTAAATATTTTTAAATGTACATATAAAACACAACTTCCTTTCCTTCTTTATTTTAAAACCAAAATGTCACAATTAAGCATTTATTTTTAAAAGGCTTTCAAAATTAATAGCACCATAAAAACTTCTGTATGTAAAAGCTATTAACTCTGGCATTGATTCCTTTTGAAAGTCCAAGAATCCACTTTCTGAAGGTATGTCATAAAAGAGTTCAAAAACATCATAACAGATGTACAAATTTGAGAAATGCCATTCAAAAATAATACGTACTAAATGTGTTAAAAATCATGGGCTGGGGTTGTGGCTCAGCGGTAGGGCGCTCGCCTAGTGTGAGTGAGGCACTGGGTTCCATTCTCAGCACCACATACAAATTAATACATAAAAATAAAGTTATGATAAAAAAAAGTCAACCTTTAAAAAAAAATCTTTACTCCTATATTTTTTTCAAATTCCTTTTATATTTCCAGCTCCAATTTCTTTTTTTTCTTCTCTCCTGTTCACATCCTGCATAGATTTTTCCCAATTTGGGGGGGGCAGGGGAGAAGGTAGGGGTATTTTCCTTATCTTGGGAATCAAAATAACATTTTTCCATATTGCTATAAAGGAGTTCATTAACATTATTTGTGTAAAACTTTTGATCTCAGTAGCATGGGCATCTTAGGCTGGAATATTCTTTGTTGTAAGGGGGTCATCCCATTTAAGATGCTTAGTGTCGTCCCTGACCTGTGCTAACCAGATGCCAACAGCATCCCCTAGTTATAACAACTAAAAATCTCCTAAATGCTTTCTGGTTAACAACTTTTGGGGGGAAAAAAGAGTTCACAATGAAGTAAAAATCCTAATACATTTAGTTCTTTGGGGAATACATACTAGTATATTGGAATTTGACAAGATAAAAACCAGATCACTTGACACACGAACTGAAGATAAAAGTAAGAGTAGAAACATGAAAACTTAAGGGTCCTAAACTTAGTAAATGAAAGAAAAAGGTGTTAGTTGCAGTTCTTTCTTTCTCTAACTCCTTAGATCTTTTCATGTACTGTAATTTAGAAGAAGTCTAAGCATGTTTTTTAATAATACAACTGTAGTAGAAGGAAATAAGTTAAAAGAATTCTTCCTAATTGCAAATCAAACAAATGTCAGACAGAGCCAAACCACAGAACCTTTTCCTTTCCTTCCTGCTTATTATCTAAACAAATAGCCACCTTTACGTACTTAGACTGTGGAAAATAAACCTGGGCTCCACGTTCAGGCTGAATGAGATAATTCTGCTGTTCAAAGTATTTCTTTAAGAGAAATTGTAATTATATCCACAAACACTGTTATTTGGGGCCACATATTTTCATTCTATTCACAAAATCAATCCCAAATAAATGCATTTTATATTATTAATAACCTCTCTCAAACATACTTTTAATTATGATTTCCATACTATATTTTACACTCTCACGTTTTGAAAGTTATAGTTTTTTATATTTACCAATCTTTACATTTAAAAAGAAAATGGTTTTGTTGCTGTTTCCCTTGAAGTGCCCCTTGTCGAAATTCCAACCATTTATAAGATTTAATGCTCTTAAGAATTAATTTAAATTCCAGTAAGAAATTCGAGTTCCTCAAACCAAAGCCAATATCTTAGTCATCATTATTTTCTTCATGCATACAGAAAGCATTCAATCAAACAAATATATATTCAGTAAACAACCTCTTCTGATCTTTACACCTACACATGCATAGTTCTCTTGGTTATAATCACATACAACCAAAGTGAGTCTTTATGATTAACATCTTTTATCAACTTTTCCACAAATGCACAAAGCCCACACACTTGTTGTTTTAATAGCCCTACCATATATTTCTCTCTAGGATGGGATGAGAGGAGTAGACCCAAGGTGTATTCAGAACAGGATTCTGCTATCAGTGAGGGCAGACTCTTGAGGCCTGAGAATTCTAGTAAGCTACTAAAGGGAAGGGGTGGAGAAAAATCAAAATAAAGTGACTTAAATCATGAAAAATCTCATTCAGAGAAAATGTGTCAAAGGGAATTCCTCATTTGGGGGCATGGGTTTTACCTACATTATAACGTGTTTGTGATACCATTTTCTTGACTTATCATTAAGCTTTAGTACCCTAATTCTTACATTAATATAAACTTAAAACAAATTCAAACACAACTGCTTAATTTAAAACTGACCAAAATAAGTGAATTCTCAAGTTCACTTGTGATTCACACAGTGTCCCATATATAATCACCTTGGGGAAATGATCTGACTAAAACAGATTATTTTATATCAAAATGGAAAATACTGTGATGGAAAACATGATATTGGTAGAAAATAATCTCTCAATACACAAACAACATGGTACAATTCAACCTTGGTTGGATACATATTGGACCCATTCAAAGGTAATGGAGGATTAGCTGCTATGGTACCAGGAGGGCTAGATTCATTTAGGAGGTAGCCTCATCACACAGACTGAAACGCTGGCATCACTCCAAGGCTCTAGGTTATACACATACAGAAGTAGGTATCAAAGAGAAAAAAGAAATATCATGAGGTTATCTATGTTATATGTTTGAGTTTGCAGATATTACCCAAAAAAGCTTCTAGTTACCTACAGCTCCCATCTGCTGAGGAATTTTATAGTAAACCAGGATTTTTAATAAAGAGCAAATATAAAATCAGATTTGGCAAGGTCAAATTTAGAAGTGCTAACTATCCTGGAACCCAGCAACTTGTTATGTACCTATTTTCTTTTTAACTTAAAAGCTTGAAAATAAAACCATCTTTAAATTTGAAAGATTGCATACTCCTATATAACACAAATACATCAAATTCAAATAATTTGCCAGCACCTAAAACTTCAATTAAAATGGATCTATATTCTTACTACATACTTCATTTTATAATAATTCAACATGAATAAGCCTTCAAACTCACTTTTTTTAGAATGCCAATGTTTTTAAAAAGAAAAAATTTCTAAGACTGTGTATCATATTTCCCGTAAGGGAAAAATCAAAATCATACCTGATTCCCCTTGTTGTGTTTCACAGTGATACAGAGTTACCTTTGTCAGCCTTTTTTTTTTTAATATTGTAAATCAGCAGTTTGGAAATTATACTGCATTTTCTCATTGATACAATGTTATAAATTGTAGTAAAAATCCTACCAAAACCTACTGAACTCCTCATGTAACTAATGTGTGGGCTGGACTTACTGAGTATTCAGTTTTCTCTTTCATTAGCGGGAAGATGTTTCAGAGCATGTTTTAAACATCCTGTATTGCAAAGACTTAGTCAGCTGATTTTAGAACATTCCCCTGGGGAAACAGGGGTTGACTCACTACACTCCTTGCCAAAGCCTCCTAACTGGTCTACCAGTCTCCAGACTGTCCTTCCTAGATTCTGTCCTCCACTGTATTGTCAGTTTTTAACCAAAAAATAAATGTTGACTAAATTTTGAAGGAGTATACCTATGCTTCAGTGAGAGCTTGGTCAAAAGACACTGATAAAGAGTTAAGACCACAAGTATATTCCATTCATTTAAATGTGGGTATGTAATAAATGTGTACATGAACCAAAAATATCATCTGATTTATATTTACAAACACACAAAATCATGAATCACTAAACCTTGAGAGGTATAATCTACTTCACCTTAAATACTGATAGATAATTGCCACCTACACCACAACTGGGAGTACTTTTTTAACCAGAAAATATTTGGCAACATCCTATTTAAAATATTTTCAGCATTTTGAGCTTCAAGATTTCCACACTGGGGCAAAACGATATAATTTAAAAAGAAAAAGTCAAAGATAAGAAAACATGCAATTACTGTGCTAAAGGTCAGCAGTTTTGCCTTGAAGTCTTCCATCATTAATTACCTACAAACAACTCTCAGGGCAACAATTTTGAAAAACTCCCATTCTCCATTATATCCATCACAGATAGAGAAAATACAGCCAGCAAACAATTTTTTTAAAAAGCCAGAATTAATAAAGTGTTTCCAAAAAGATACTAGAGTGTTTATGATTTGTATTTCACTACGCTTGGGCTTTTCCAATATAAATATTTTACAAATTCATAAGAAGCTTCCATAATTCAATTTCACATAAATGATTTAATTCTTAAGGATAATCCTGTGAGTTAAACACAGCAGGGATTATTTGCCCATATTTAAGACAATGCAAACCCCGTATGAACACAGAGAAGACTAGCTATAGAAATGCAGCGCTTCATTTCCAAAAAAGAAAAAAAAAAAAGTATTACAACAACAACAACAAAAATGGCCCAAGAAAAATGAGCCCCCTTTCCCTTATTCCATCACTACCTCTACTTCTGTGCATCTACACGGGTGACTCCGCCAATGTAACGAACGCCAAAAAGCTCAAAGTATGATAACCTGAAGCAAAAGTTCCATCTTCAGTCTCTTTCCAAGTGACATCAACTCTACACGCAAGAGCAAGATCCATTCCTCAAACCATATTAAAGGTGAACACACCCTCCTCGACCAGGGCACCCAGTCTCCAGGGCTTTCGGCGGACTTCCCCGAGGTCAGCCCCTGATCCAGAGCCGTCTGCAGAGTGCCTGGGGGACCCGGCTTTGCTCGAGATGGGGGTTGGGGATGGAGCAAAAGGCTCTTCCAAGTAGGATACGGGGAAAGTGGAACCGGACACAGACCAGTACCAGGAAGGGTTTGGGGCACTAGACCCCAAGCTTCGGGTCTAGCACTGTCTACACATGTGCAGCGGCCGTGCCTCCCGACCCCGGATCCAGTCTTGGCCCAGGTCCCTCCACTACCAGGCACCACGGGTTAACTCGGAGCGTCCCAGCCCTGGGAACAGCAATCCCAAAGGACCGTGGAGGCGGACACCCACCTGGCCGCTCCCCACCGAGAACTGGGCCCACCAGGCCAAACAACAGCAACCACTGGAAACGGAGGGTCCGAGAGGGCGAGCCCGCGCCCGAACCCATCTCGAAAGAATCTGCAGGTTCCACTCAACACTCGGTCGCCTCTGCCTCCGCCTCTTCCATCATTTTGCAACCCTGCCGGGGCCCCAGGGTTGGCCAGGGTGCGCGCGCCCAGGGACGTGCACGCGCGCGGCACTGACGCAACCCAGCCCCTGGTCGGAGCTCGCTCCCGACATCGCTCTCGCAGCGCTGACGTAGGGAAAAATGTAGTCCCTGGCGGGAGAATGAGATTTCTAAACTGGCCGCTGAAATCCGCACTAGCCGGACCAGCCCAGTTACTACTGCCCCCGCCCTCTCTGCCCGGGCACGCCTACTTTTGGGGTCAAAGGTACCGATTGGACGAAGCACCCGGAACGAAAGAAGGAGGAGCGTGAGACCCAGAAGAGGAATTGGGAAGCTGATGCGAAGCCCCGCCCTGCCGCTCAGCCTCTTCTGATTGGTTGGAGGGGTAGGTGGAGCATCTAGCTGCGCGCCCATTGGCTGTTTGGCGGCGAGGAGCGAGGTTACGCGGAGAGGCCTGACAAGAGAAGGCTTGGGTCGGCCGTGCCGGCCTGGGTTTTGTGGTCGAGACCGAGTCTCAGCCGCTGAGCCCAGGAAGATGGTGCTCGGTGGGTGCCCGGTGAGCTACTTACTTCTGTGCGGCCAGGCGGCTTTGCTGCTGGGGAATCTACTGCTGCTGCACTGTGTTTCTCGGAGCCACTCGTACAATGCTACCGCCGAGCTGGAGCTCACGTCCGCTGGTGCCACCCACCCGGAGGGCTCCGCGGGTGCTCCAACCTGGGAATATGGCGACCCCCACTCTCCAGTCATCCTTTGCTCTTACCTGTAAGCTACCCAGAAGGCGGGTGGAGGTGGAGACTGGGCCGGGGATATTTGGGAAGGCAGAGGGAAGGGGAAAGCCTGCCTTTTTATTAGATCTCTCTTCTGAAGACCCGATAGTAGTGGGAGGTGATTATCATGGCAGATTCCTCATTCGTCTCACTCATGCAGAGAAAAACCTTTTGTATTGGTGACAGATCCTTTGGGATTCCGAAAGAGGGGTAACTAGGAAGGAGTGACATAGCCTCTAGCATAAGTATTACAGGCTGTTACTTCTCCCTTCTGCACCCGTTAGCCGAGGAAAAATCCACCGGAACTGAATGAGGTACAAATGAAATAAATTATTTGTCCTTGCACAAGGCACTTTAAAAATAAAAATAAAGAATACCCTTACTGCCGGGCGCAGTGGCGCACACCTGTAATCCCAGCACTTTGGGAGGCTGAGACAGGAGAATCGCAAGTTCAAAGCCAGCCTCAGCAACAGCGAGGCGCTAAGCAATTCAGTGAGACCCTGTCTCCAAATAAAATACACAATAGGTCTGGGTATGTGGCTCAGTAGTCGAGTACCCCTGAGTTCAATCCCTGGTACCAAAAAAAAAAAAAAAAATACTTTTACCATTGCAGAACCAAGCCATTTTTAACATCTATTTTTGATCAAATAAGACGTTTGGGAAATACAAAGAGAACTGAGCATCTTTTGTCTTAATATTTGCCCCCATAGCGTTATGGTTGTTTGCCCAAGGAAGAGATGAAGCCATGGCAGAAGTGGAATCTATGTAAAAACGAGACCAGAAACACCACCCCAATAAAAGGGTCATTTGGGTAGCTGTCAAATTTGACCTGCTGTGCTTCTGTTTAATTGACACCACCATTTGGCTTGGAAAAGTTATCTACAGAATGAAATTGAGTCCCTGGAAAAACTTAGCAAATTAAATGTTTATTGCTTATTTTGATTATATTCATCTAAACAGCAACTTGCAAAAAGAACGATTATGATCATGATCTTACTGGTGATTTGCAGACCTGATGAATTTATAGAATGTGAAGACCCAGTGGATCATGTTGGAAATGCAACCGCATCCCAGGAACTTGGTTATGGTTGTCTGAAGGTGACTTTTTGTTTTGTTGTATAAGTAAATGCCTCCTTATAGAAAAAGTACTGGCTAAATATTGTTACAGAAAAATAGACGGGTATATGAAGTTACATTTTTGTAGAAGTCCATCCAAGTGACTATTACTGGAAATTTCCAGCAAGGCTAAGGGCAGTGGCTAAATAAGACATTTGGTTTCTTCAGGAAGGAACAGTTTCTGTGTCTAAAGCATCCAGGTGCAAAGACCTGTCTGGTTCCTTTGGCCATTGAAACTGACAGATTTGAAGCTGAAATGTCACCTATCCTTCAAGGCAGGTGCTCCCTCTCCTGAAAAAGAAAAAAAAAGGCTATGCACTTTTTAAAACTAAAGATGAATTGAGCAGTTTCTCTGTTACACACACATCTGGGGTAAATCTCTTGCCAATGATCTTTCTTTTCACCAGACAACCAGTTCTACAATGTCCTGAGGAAATAGATAAGGTTTATCAGTATGTCTTCATAGGTGGTTAAAAGTATTCCAGGGGAAGCTGAGCACAGTGGCACATGCCTGTAATCCCAACAACAGGGTAGGCTGAGGCAGGAGGATTGCAAATTCTAGGCCCAGTCTCAACAACTTAGCAAAGCCCTAAGCAATTTAGCAAGACCCTGTCTCAAAATAAAAAGGGCTGGGGATATAGTCCAGTGATAACGCACCCTTGGGTTCAGTCCCCAGTACCAAAAAAAAAAAATAAACAATATTCCAGAGGAAGCATTTGGTAACAATGACTGCTTGAATGGAAAGAAGCCATTCAAATCCATTATTAATATCCCTAAAGCTGGGTGTATGTGCAATTCCTAGTCCGTCTCTCAAAAATTGAAGTTCATGTGTCTCTTCCACACCATGGACTCACCATTATATTATAATGCAAGATTGAAAAAGATATTAAGAGAATTATGAGAAAACATTTTTGTGCAAAATCAGACACAAAGGAATAAAATTGACAAGACCAAGACCAGAAAGGCAACTCCTAGTGAATTGCATATAGAAATACTTTAAATACAATGAAATTTTGTTCTGTTGATAAAAATTTGTTTACATTATATAGAAATAACTTACTTTTTCCCACTGTAATTAAAAACTGAGTTTATCCTGTCAAGGTAGAAGTCCTAAAGGACTGACAATATTCAGGAGATCTGAGGAGCAAGCATCCTATTTTCCAATCCCTTCCCTTTGAGGAACACTCTAACAAAAATAGTAGAAAGCACTAACAAGGTGCCAGTAAAAAATGTATAGCTATGCTTTCTCTGTTCGCAGTCAGTTAAGTAAAAAGAGGCCCCATTCTGAAGTTTTTTTACTAGAATTCAAACTTATGTTCTAGATGGTCTACAGATACCTGATGATCACCCATTCATGGCCTAAATAAAATCCTAAGTCAAATGATATTCTGAGTTATTTTATAATTCTGTTAATTTATAGTAGACATAAAAGAGATCTCTAATACACACTTTTTAATACCCACTCTCAAATGCTCCCTTATATACTTTTTCCTGTATTGTATTCATTCCTCCTAAATGACATTTAATTAAATTGATTGTAAATTTTTTACTATATTATTGAAGAAGCCAATCATGAGGGGAAAAAAGGTTTATTTGAACAATGTACATTTAGGATGGACTAATCTATAATCATTTGAAATATGTTACTAGACTGCATGCTTTTAAGTATAAAATTCAGCTTTACCCCGACTCTGTTAGAATAATTATAAGACTGAGGCAGCTTTTATTGATGAAAAAAGATATATTTTTCTGTTTTTTGTTTTGGTGAGTTTGCTTTTTTCTTTTGGCTTTGGTGGCTATTCCATAGTTTGGAGGTCAGGCCTACAGTGATGTGGAACACACTTCAGTCCAGTGCCGGGCCCTAGATGGAATTGAGTGTGCCAGTCCTAGGACCTTCCTACGGGACAATAAACCTTGTATAAAGTAAGTGTTTATTTTGTTTTGTTTTGTATTTTCTTTTGCGGTGCTGGGGATCAAATCCATGCATGCTAAGCACATCCTCTCCAAGTGAGCTACACCCCAGCCCACAGTAAGTGTTGTTTTGAATGGGGTAGTTGGTACTTGAATGGAAGGAGAGTTAAATTTTTACTATAATTTTTTGGTCTGACTTTTTCTTTTAAGTGTAAAGTAGGGAATCCTATTACTCTGTGACAGAGGCATTTTGCTTATAATAGGGGATACTGGAATTAAGAGCAGAAGTTGTAAGTTCTAAATGTCTCTTTCACTAAACAGCTGAGTGCCCCTGAGCATTCAAGAGTCTATCCCCTTATCCTCTGAATGAAGGATTTGAATCACCTGACCTAGCTCCAAAACTGATGATAAGCTTAAATCCTATGAAAATTGCCTTAGTGTTTCAGGAATAAAGGTTTTGTTATAAAAAGTGGGAATTCCTCTCTCTAAATATCAGTTGGTCTTAAGTTAAAGGATTGGGTTCATTTCTGTAAATTCTGCTTGAAGGCACAGAATTAACTTATACCACTAGCCAATGTAAAGAGTCTGTGGCTCTGTTTAATGTTAATATTAGCAACTCCAGTTAAATGTCTTCACAGTGCAAGGACAGAAGCCTCCAAAAGTCCTCACTTTTAGCTGACACAAAACAGCAGAAAAGGTGTATGGAGACCAGGAAGGACAGTGCTCCCTTAGCAAAGTACACTCAAAGGAAGGAGCCAATTGAGGGGAGATTGGGAGCCCAAACTCAGTACTGCCAATCACATCTATTATACAAGTGTGTTTAATAATTTCTTGTCCAATCCTACTCTGCAAAAGTTGATATTTGCTCTTAGAGGTTCTTTGTATCTGAGCAAGTACTTGAGTTTTGGTGGGGAGAGATAAAAGATTATATTGTAAGACATCTTTTACTTAATTTTTTGTTCATTAGGACATTTGACTTCTTAAAAAAAAAATCTTTCTAGTTGGAAGAGACTGCTCCTCCCAAGGTTAGTCAATTAAATTGAGGTAGGAAAGGGCCACACAAGGAACATGTCCTTGATAATGCAAACTGGCCATTCTACAGCCTTACTCCTGTATCTGGCCTGAACACCCCACCAGGCAGTATTCCCTGCCTTTAATCTTTCCCGGGCCAGGTGTCAGGCAACTAGGGACCACCCTATAGCTTGGAGCCCACTTAAATTGTTCACACTAACCAATCCTAAACTATTCATCCTGCCCTGCCTTGGCTTTCCTGCAGAAACTCCAAAAAAGGGGCCTAAACCGTGCCCTCACTCCTGTCTTTTGACCTCCCTGCTGTTCCTCCCATGCATCCCTGCATAGTGGGCCATTGCCTTCTGTCTCTAGGACCTATGAGAATCATAACTGTTGTTTTCTGAATCTCTTTCATGTCTCCCCTTATGGCCATACCTGCCTGGCCACATCAGAAAAGAATTCAAAACAGAGGGTAAAAGACCACAGGGGAGCCGAGCGCGGTGGCTCAAGCCTGTAATCCCAGCACTTAGGGAGGCTGAGACAGGAGAATCGCGAGTTCAAAGCCAGCCTCAGCAATGGCGAGGCGCTAAGCAACTCAGTGAGACCCTGTCTCTACATAAAACACAAAATAAGGCTGGGGATGTGGCTCAGTGGTCGAGTGCCCCTGAGTTCAATCCCCAGTACCAAAAAAAAAAAAAAAAAAAAGACCACGGGGCTGCTGCACCATTTTATGTTAAATTCATTAATCTTTAAGTGTTTTAATTTCCATGTAGTAAAACATCTTTTTCTTATTCCTTGTGTCTAGGTATACCGGCCACTACTTCATAACCACCTTACTCTACTCCTTCTTCCTGGGATGTTTTGGAGTAGATCGTTTCTGTTTGGGACACACAGGAACAGCTGTCGGGAAGCTACTGACACTTGGAGGACTTGGGATTTGGTGGTTTGTTGACCTTATTTTGCTCATCACCGGAGGGCTGATGCCAAGTGATGGCAGCAACTGGTGCACTATTTACTAAAAAGAGCTGCTGTTACTGCCCAGGGAATTAAGTGAACGCTCTGTCTTCTGAATTCATCTCTACAGGCTCAAGAATTCTTCTTTGATGTAAGACCTGAACATTATTTTCCCTCTTTGGAGGGAATGAGTTTGGTTAAGAAGGATTCTCTGGACATTCAACTTAAACCTTACCTTGCAGACTAGAAATGACAAACAGTGTTGTGGGAATCAAATTTGTACCTTTCCTCATGTACAAAATATAAAGGATTGTGTCTAACTTATGAGCTACAAATGGCTTTCTCTACTCTTTATTCCTGTACATTGCTGTGTCTTCAGTCCTTTGAAGCAGGTGGACCCAACAGGATGAGCAAAATGAATATTTTTATCCATGTGCCTTTTGTGACCCTGAATCCTCTTGCAGAGAAGATCCAAAACTGAGCCAATGAAAACCTTGAACAGAAGTAGAAATGGCTGTGGATTTGATTTGAATACACACTGAAATCTATACTTTCTGAATTTAAATTACAGAATAAATTTTGCCAACATGGAAGCGCTATATGAGTATTTTCAGTAGAGAACATGAAACTCAAAATTTTGTTTTGCTGAAAGCTAAGCATCTTAAATGAATCACCCCATGAATAAGTCCTATTGTATATCATTATTATATTCTGGAACCAGTATATGCAGTATAATAATTTCTTCCTTCTAATTAGGTTTTCAAAGCCAACAGTATCAGACATGTATGAGTTGAGCTCTTCTTGGCAGAATTATCCCATGTAAGAAATTAATTTTTGCCAGTTTATGGAATCCTTGTTATAGGATGATAAAAAAGATTTCATAGAAATAAATGTAAAACACTTCACAAGTAAGATAAAATGAGGAGCCCCATGACCTTGAAAAGAAAAACATATTCCTACTTGATATTGAACAATGGGGTAGAATTAGGATGTGATTTGTGGGGACAAGGAAATCTGAATATATTCTCTCAAAACAAACATGATAGTAAAAGCTTTCACAGTAGGCTATAGCAGAGATACAGTCAAGCATTTATATTCACAAGCCACTATGAATAAAAAGAAATGCTCTGAACTATAAGTGGGATTTCAAAACTTAGTTCCCGTCCTTTGCAATTTAAGTTGAACTGTTAAATAGAAAATAAAAGGAAGACTGTGTGGGCAAGTGCCTGCTCTTCAAAGTAACTTACAAATTCTGGAAACAATCAAGGTAGACCACCTCAAAGTTTACTCTCATAATAAACTGACTTTAAGTCCAAGAATCACAGTTAAGATAACTTCTCTGGGAATATTATATAAAATGTACAAAATGTTCATTTTGTAGCAGTTTTCCTAAAGTTTCTGCTTTCTTAATCCTGATTAATATGATAGCTCTTCTTATATTACCAGAGGTGGCCATTGTGTAAAATATTCTAACAGATTATTTTGTTCTGTCTTTAAAGTTCTCTATCGCACTGCCTTAACTTTGCTTATAGTAGTAATAACTGGCATACTTTCAATTCATAATCTCTGTACCCTAAGGGCAGTATTTTTTAATTGTGGATCTTGAAGAAACTGGACCCATCCTCAGAAGAACACAAATACATGTAAAATTTTGCATAAATTTAAGGGGGTTGAAGGATGCCAAATATCATTTCTGGGCTGGGAGTATAGCTTGATTAGTAGAATACTTGCCTAGCATGCATGAGTCCCTGGATCTTCAGCACCATTAAAAAAAAAAAAAAAAAAAAATCCTCATTTTCAGGGGAAATCTGAAAAACAAACTGAAAATCTTACCCAAAAGAAGATACCACTTTAAGACCTAAGTCCTACTCATCTCACACTTTTTTTTTTTTAAGTCTCCCTACAGATATTTGCAATGCCAAAACTAGAAATCATTAATGTGGCAAGGAAGAAGAACTTGAATAGAAAACTAAGTCTGCAAATTATTGAAGAAGATATTTCATAAAAGAAGCTCTTCTCATAGTCAGCAATGCTGTTGGAGGCCAAAGTTGTTTCTACCACTAGAGTGGTAATTTGAGAGTCATTAGTAATGTTCCTGTGTGAAAATCTGCCATAATCAGTTTCAATTGGACTTTTTTCTAAGTAATGGCCCTCCTTTATCCACAAACCCTGGCCAAATATGATACAACCTGGAAAATTGGTTGAGTGAATGAAGAAGTGTTATTAAATATGTGATTGCCTTCACACCTGGATTCAGGCTCTTTCTTCCTATTTGGTAGATCAATAAGTTTGTGTTTGTTTTATCTAGTTTGTGGCTATAGTGAAAGTTTAAAATACTAAGGTGTCCCGCCACCAAGGTTTATTAGAAACTGCCTATTTTTTTAGTTGTGTCCTATCATTCCTATCAGCTCCCCAGATTTCCTGGTACCATGGCCTTCTTCCACTTGGCTTAGGAAGCCTTTGTAGCAAAATAGAACCCCAACCTAATGATCTCAGACTGTGTTTGTGTTTAAAGCATCCATTTTTCTTTATAAGAAAATCCCCTGCCATTTTTGGCACTTCTTCAGGTAATAAAATTTAGTTTTTATTAAATAATCCTACTTTAAAGCAAGAAACTTAATTGATTATTTCAGGTGTTATTGTCAAGAACAAGGTTTGACTTCCCCGACGCACAGTGATGGAAAGGGAATCATTGTCCTTGACAGCTTCAATGACATCCGTTGTGGTTGTAACAGGTTGCCCATTTATGCTGACAATTATATCGTGGTCTCTCAACCCCGAGCTGGGAAGAAAGGAAGGGGAAAAAAAGTATGAAAGTATAAGAGTTTTATTTATCTCCATCTAGAATGTAACGTCTCTCCTACGGCACTACAGTTTTGCTTGCACTAAACATACAAACCAGAAAACTAGAAATAACCTTAATCCTTCCAAATATGTGGACTTTTCCGTGACATGCCCTGCAAAATCATTTGGGAGGACAATTCCTTCTACCTTTATAAAATTAATATTCCATCAGAAACATGGGTAAGAAGTTTACTACTCCCATATATTGAATTTGATTTGGAATGGAGAGTTTAGCTTTTAATTTCTATGCATCTCTAACTTCTTTTCATCTCAAGCACATTCCCACTCTCACCAGCAAAAGTGCAAAGACCAAGGAACACGTTTTTCACCACAGTTGTACTCTAATCAGTTTGATTTGAACAGTTCACAGTTTAATGGATCTGGAGAGTATGCTGAGCTACCTTACAGAAGTTCTGCTTCAGTAAATCAAAAGCCAATCAAACTTCTAAGTCTAAATATTAAGGTGTGGGTTCTAAGCTCCTTTTCCCCAAAGTTGTGATTATATTCAGTCTCCAATATATATTCTTCATACAGAATGTATGTTCTAAAAATAAAGAACAGCTCCAAATACAAAACTGCATAATACATAAACTCCAAATACAAAACTAAATATGTAGCCAGGCCTGTGATCTGCCTTAAAGGTGAAAATAAACTGAAAGAGGGACATCCAATGACTCCTGAAGACATCATCTAAAAGAATGGATATTAAGGAATTAATGGGAGCTCACAAAAAAATGACAATGTGGAAAGATTGCCAAGATATGTGAAGCTTAAAAAAAAAATAGGAAGGGCTGGAGGTATAGATCAGTGGTAAATTATGTGCTTAGCATCTGCATGGCCCTGGATTCAATTCCCAACACCAGAAAAGAAAAAGAGAGAGAGAGAAGGAAGGAAGGGAGGGAGGAAAGGAGGGAGGGAGGGACGAAGGGGAAATTTAAAGGACGAGAATATGAAGAAATGTTTTAAAGCTAAATGCAGGAAAAGCCTTAAGAGCAAGCACAGTTTAGGGGAATAACTTGGGCCATGTGCACAAAGAAAGAGGAACTTAATTCATAAGAGTTCTGTGAGTAGGAAAAGAGAAGAAAGAAACCTGTGAGCTATTACAGAGTGTCTACTATGCACCAAATATGAAGAACTGGACTCAAAATGGGAAAAATGGCTTTCCCCATATCACACAACTTGTAAGAGTCTAATGTAGGATTTGATCCTGGGTCTTTCAGACTTGAAAAGCTATCTTCTTGCCACTAAATCACTCCGCCCCTCAGAAACAAGAACAGCAGCCAGACAAGCAGTATAATAAAAGGGTTAAGCCAGGGTCCACATCCTTGCTCTATGGCCTATTGTTCAACTGTTAATCAACCTCTCTTTACCACAGCTACTTTCCTGTAAAATAATACCCATATCATTAAACCGCTGGGGGCTCAAACAAGTGTATAAAAAACACTTTAAGCTGGGTACAGTGGTGTGCACCTGTAGTCCCAGCCATTCAGCAGGCTGACATGAGAATGTTCATCAGAACCCAGCAGTTTGAGTCCAGGCTGGGCAACATAGTGAGACTTTATTCCATCTCTTAAATAAATAAATAAATAAATAAATAAATAAATAAATAAATAAACAAAGCATATATATGCACACACAAAACGCTTTAAATGGTGCCTGAGATGTAGTAAATGTTTCCTAAGTGCCAGCTGTTGTTACTATAACTATTATCATTATTATTAGGTGTAAGTGGGAAAGCCAGAAAGGAGGGATTTCCATTTATTAGTGATTTTTAGCAGTAATTCTCACTTTTAACATACATACAAATCACCTGGGGATTAAAATGCAGATTAAATGCAGATTCTGGCTGGGTATAGTCCAGTGGTAGAATGTATGTTCTCAGCTTGCTCAAGCCCCTGGATTTGATTCTCAGCATGGGGGCAGAGGTGAGAGGAGAGAAGTATGTTCTGATTCAGTGGCTGGAGGGTGTGGCCTGTGAGTCTGCCTTTCTTACTGGCTACAGCTGATGCTAATGCCAATGGTTTCAGACCACATGTTGAGTAGCAATAACTTAGAAAGGTAAAAGGAGTCTCTTTGGCCCTGGACCAGAAGTTATAAATAAGGAGGTGGAAGCAGAGCAGGAATGAGGAAAATCTAGAAAGGCCTGTGACAAATCACAAGACCTAGCATTTAGCCATGCTGAAGGTTAGTACTGATGAATTTTCCCCCTATAAAAGAGTTGATAGTCTAAACAGATTTCTGAGCTCTTGAAAAATAAAAAGTGAGAGAGAAGTAATGTAGAAGTGCTAAACCAGGAGAATAATACTTGTAGAAAAAGCCACCTCTTTCCTAATATTAAATATTCCCACAATGAAACCAGCTGGAGAACCTTCCTTGGAGGACTATTCTAACCTTTGATTTATGATGAAGATTTCAGCACTGGCCTCTCATACTGTCATCTGGAGTCCAAACAAAAAGGTGTTTTAAAAAACCTACAGTATGTACTAAAACCTTTAACACTCTGGATTCTTCCCGTTCTTATTAACTGATAGTTAATTATTTAACTATTTAATTACTGTTAGTTAATAGTCACTAATACCTAACACTTATTAATTACTTAATACCATAAGTTAATCATTATTAAGTAATAACTATTGATTTTTTAACTTTAAGTTGTAGACAGACACAATAACTTTATCGTTCATTTATTTATTGTTATGTAGTGCTGAGGATCGAACCCAATGTCTCCAGTCGAACCCAGTGATAGGCAAGCACTCTACCACTGAGCCACAACCCCAGCCCCTATTTTTAAAGTTTTGATAGATATTTTATACCTTGTTACAGGAAAGTCTTTAAAATCCACCCAAAACAACACATGCCCAATATGTCATTATATGATAATAATATCTTACAGAACACAGTGATTAAAGTGAAATGCAGTCTTTCTAAAACAAAAAAAAAAATATGTATTTTACACTGCTTCTGGGATCTTTCACTTAAATCAATTAAAATTAAATAAATTTAAAATCTAGTTCTTGAGTCACACTGGCCACATTTCAGTGTTGAACACACACTCTGTGTAGGTTATGGCCACGGCATTAGAACAAGTCTAGAATCTTACATTCCTTTGCCATGGCGCACAGCTACAAAGAACACACAAGGCTGGACATGGGCCTGCAATTTGCTTACCTTTCAGCAGCTGTTCCTTGGATTACTTCATACACAAAAACCCCAGAACTCACATTAGGGAAATTTGGATCTTGCCTTTTCATTTCTTGAAGAAGGCTGGAATAAGAAAGTCAGCAAACAGTGACATCATCTCCCAAGTCCTGATACAAACCCAGAACTCCCCTGGGTGCTGTCCAATCCTCCAACCCAAAGCCTAGAAATCACAGGGCATGATACCATACAGCCCCAGGGAGAGAACAGTGAACGCTGATGCACGCAGAGGCAGACACATACCCTATAACAAATAGACCTTCTGGTCACAGGAGTACACTCACTGAAGTCCAAATGCTTTCACTTTCCTATTAAGACTGTCCAGCTATGGCTTTTGACTCTGAGAAACAACCCAGACATTGTCAAACTCATGCTTACTTCAGAGTGAGGGGCAGCATTCGCAGACCCAGATATTTCTTCTGCAAAGGAGCTTTTCCTAGAAAGGAAAATTGTAATGTGTGACTAACAACAAAACTTCTTTCCTTTTGGCAGAGCTTAAATACACCCACATCCCACACTACCCGCCGTGAAATACATGTGATCAGCACAAACACACCTCCCCACCTCCAGCCCGCGGGTTTCATTTCCCCACTAGTTCAATTCAAGTGCTCCTGGGTACATCTCATGCTTGGTTTTGTGCCTAGTCCCCCAGTAGGGCCACCCAAACCACCATTATAAGTTCTAAGAACTGATGACCCAGCATGTAGAACTCAGATGGCTATCTCCATAAGAGACTGAGTATTCCTGAAAAACAAGAGGGAAGGAGGGGCTGGGGTTGTGGCTCAGTGGTAGAGCACTTGCCTAGCATGTGTGAGGCCCTGGGTTTGATTCTCAGCACCACATATAAATAAATAAACAGATAGATAGATAGATAGATAGATAGATAGATAGATAGATAGATAGATAGATAGATTATGTAAAGGTCTACTGACAACTAAAAAAATATTAAAAAAAAAAAAAAAGAGGGAAGGAAAAAAAGCCCAACTACCTTCACCTTTCAACTGGCGTTCGTGATAGTCTGCCAAGAACTGTCTGATTCGATCTGAGGGAATCGCAAAAGAGATTCCTGCAGTCACTTTCAGTGTGTTTATGCCAATCACATCACCATCCTGGCAAGGAAAGGGACATCATTCAGTCATGAAGCTTTACAAACTGAACAGTGCAAAACTCAGGAAGAGAGAAGGAAAGGGAGAGAGGAGAGAGAAGTAGTCATTTAGGATCAGAAACAGAGTTGGAGAGGAACTTTGCATGTCTTCAATAGAGAGCAGAGGATGTTACTTTACATGGCAATTAGTGTGATGGGACAGGGAAGAGAGGGGAGCTGTACTGGGGTAAAAGTTACTGTTTATGGTCAAAGTGTCAAAGCTGCTGATGACTTCTTTCTCTATCTCGAGCTCATATTTTTCTTCAGTAAATTACATTGATTCTTAAAGTGAGACACACTTAGGATTTTGACACAAGAGGAGAAGGAGTATTAACCTTATTACTTAAGTGAAACTAAAAATAAACATGGAAAAAGACAAAAAGCTGTTGGATGTTCAGCAACACTCCAATTACATTATTCAGAAGAATTAGCAAAATTGGTCCTAGTGAATAAATGCCTGCTAAACTAAAGTTATGAAGTAGAAAATACTTTCCTCTTGCCAGGCCCCATGGTACATGCCTGTAAACCCAGCAGCATGGGAGGCTGAGGCAGGAGGATTGCAAATTCCAGATCAGCCTCCGCAACTTAGTGAAACAATCAGCAATTTAGTGAGACCCTGTCTCAGAATAAAAAGTAAAGATGACTGGGGATGTAGCTCAGTGGTAAAGCATCCTGGGTTTAATTTCCAGTACAAGAAAAAGAAAAAGAAACTACTTTCCTCTTCATACACTTCCCCATCCTTTAGCCCTTATTAGTAATGGCAAAGATAAAAGAGATTTTTGTGTGTGTGTGTGGTGGTGCTGGGGATTGAACCCAGGGCCTTGTACATACAAGGCACTCTACCAACTGAGCTATATCCCCAGCCCCCAAAAGAAATTTCTGCTTGTAGGAACATACAGATTGTAATTCAATAGGTCTGGAGTATGGCCTGAAATTCTGCATTTCATTCTTAGCCTAGTGAACTCTTTGTCTAATGGAGAAGGCAGGCCCAAAAATTTACATACAAAGTTATAAGTGCTCAATCATTTCATATACAGTTAATTTTCTTAAAAGCAAATGTAATATGTAAAGAATAAGCAAAAGCAGCCAGGCACAGTGGTGCATGCCTGTAATCCCAGCACTTAGGGAGGCTGAGACAGGAGAATCACGAGTTCAAAGCCAGCCTCAGCAAAGGCGAGGCACTAAGCAACTCAGTGAGACCCTGTCTCTACATGAAACACAAAATAGGGCTGGGGATGTGGCTCAGTGGTGGACAGCCCCTGAGTTCAATCTCCAGTACTAAAAAAAAAAAAAAAAAAAAATAAGCAAAAGCAATCAGTTCCAGGAGACTCAGAAAGCATGAGTCAAACAGCATTGTATTCAGTTTTATTTTCACATGTGTTTGAGCAACTAAAAACCCTGGCATTTCCACTAAAGACACTCCATAAAATTTAAGAACGAAATACATAACAGAACAATGGATTCTGGTTGGGAATTTTCTGTCCTCAATAAGCAGGTCAAGACTAAACACCTGGACAGAGCACATTTTGTAATTCACATTTCTAGATAAGGAACAGCTCTTCATATGCAGCAGGGGAGTCTTGAAGAATACACATTACGTAACATGGTTGGTCATTTGGTATAAATCCAGGCTTTTGGTAACTATCCAATGAAAACTGAAAGCATGTTGAAAAGGAAACCTTCAAAGTAAGCACCACCAAAACCATGGTGCTCTTGGTGGGATGAGATCATATACCAGGATGATAAATCCATCATAGATCTTGAATGTTTTCCTAACCATTTACTTAAATCCAAGAATAAAAAACCATTTTTCCACAACTCTGTACACAAGAGTGGCTGCCAAATCTGCATGGTAGAATTTGGAAAGTTTTTGAAAGTTAGGAAGAAATATGAAGCAGCAAGAAAAATGGCTACTTACCAAGTTCACCAAAGGCCCCCCAGAATTTCCATGCTAAAGACAAACATTGAAAAAGCCATCAGTAAAGCCAATGAATTTATTTCGCTGTGTCATTTATACATCATTCCCAGTGAAGCTTATCGGAAGCAGCCTGCTCTAGTAAGCTCCTGTTCTATCTACCAAGGCAGGCAAAATTATGCTACCTATCATCCCCAATATTGAAGTCAGTATAGATGAAGACCAACAGCTAAAGGACTCCACACGCTACAGCAGCAATGGCCTTTATGTCCAACTCTGAGATAGCATCTGATAGCTTGGATGCTAATTATCACATCCAGCAGGCTCAACTCTAGCAACACAGCATTCCATTCCTCTCCTAGGGTCTAACTGACCTCTTAACATACCCAAAGACCAAAGAGAAAAGAGGTTGCTCTGAAGTCTTCTCACTATATACTACCAGTGTCTTTGGGCCGAGGCTAGACTTCCTAAGTGACTTACATTGATGATGGCATCAGTCTGGATGTAGTCCATGTCTGAGTCCTTCAGCCCCAGCTCTTTGCCCCCTCGCTGTGTGGTGCTGACAATCCCTGCAGTCACTGTGTTCTGTAGAGAAAATGGGCTACCAAGAGCCACCACAAACTCTCCAGCCCGAAGGTCAGATGATCTTCCCAGCAGCAACACAGGAAGGTCAGTCTGCACACAGGCGAGGAGGGCCGAGGAGGACAGAAAGGGTAAGAACAAATCCAGAGCAGAATTAACCAATGTTTGTATATAACACATGTATAACACCATCTCTGTCATTTTGGCACTTATCTAAGAAGTACCCTTTTATCTAAGTTCTATGACTGCCTTATATACTTTCTCAAAGTCCAACAACCACCAAGCTCTTACTTGCTAAGATGATCAGGATCATCTCTGAGATTAAAAACTATCATTTTGGGGCTGGGATTGTGGCTCAGTGGTAGAGCGCTTGCTTCACATGCGTGAGGCACTGGGTTTGATCCTCATGACCACATAGAAATAAATAAAATAAAGATATTGTGTCCATCTACAACTAAAAAAAATATTTTAAAAAAACCTATCATTTTGCAGAAATCACAATTAGTAACCACTGGTGAAGCAACAGATAGACGTGAACTGACATTAACAATTCACTTAGCACCATTCTAGCTCAAATGTTTACAGTGACTATGCCACCAACAGGAAGGAGATCACCCAGAACATCACTTCTCAAACTTTAATGTGCACATGAAATACCTGGGGATCTTTTCAAAAGCAGTTCTGGACAGGCACAGGGATCCATGCCTATAATCCCAGCTATTTGGGAGGCTGAGGCAAGAGGATTGTGAGTTGGAGGTCAGCCTCAGCAATTAAACAAGATCCTGTCTCAAAATTTAAAAATGTTTAAAGTTTAAAAGTTCTCACATGACATGTTGATACTTTTAGTGTATGTACCACTCTTTGTGTAACAAGGACCTCAAAGTATGCTTTAGTGGCTTTAAGCCCATTGCAATAATTTCTAGTATCTTAAAATAAATAAACTATTTTCCCAGAAGCAGTATCTGCTCAAGAAAAGTCACAGGAGAGAGAGAGAGAGAGAAAGAGAGAGAGAGAATTAACATAGATTATTAGGGAGGGCTGGAGTTGTAACTCAGTGGTAGAGCATTTGCCTAGCATGTGTGAGGCCTTGGGTTTAATTCTCAGCACCGCATATAAATAAATAGAGGCCAACAACTAAAAAAATATATATATATAATATATAGAGAGATTAAATATACATATATTTAATTTATATATATAGAGAGAGATTATCAGGGATATACAGACAGATATGGAAGAAAATAAACAAAAGAGGGAATGAAAACAGAAAAAAGCATATACTAGACAGAAAAAAATGTGACATGGGAGTGTGGGAAAGAATATATCAGCAAATAGAAGAAAATATCCAAATATACAGACTCTGATTTGGTTCCTAAATACCTACATTTGGTTCAATCTTAATCAGTGCAAGATCCAACTTGTGGTCAATGTCCTTCACAGTGGCTTCATACTGGACCCCACTTTGAAGCTCCACCTGGATTCGCTGCTGATTAGTGAGGACATGAGCATTGGTAACAATGAGACCATCCTCAGACACTATGAACCCAGAGCCACTGGATGCAGGAATTTCCTTGCCGCTGAGAGATGACCTATCTCCACAAGATAACAGGTAATAAGCAGAGGGCAGGAAGATCATAGAATCTAGCCACTACCTATGAATCATGGGAACCTTACATTGATTAAACATATCTCCATCTCAATTTTCTCAGACGTTTTACTTTTCCCTGTCAGTTATCATCTTCTCCACATGGAAATGAACTGCATGTATCCTGCCCTGGCCATCTCTGGTGAACATGATTGAAAGCTGGTTCTAACTCTCCTTTTTGCCAGGGCACTGCTTTCTTCTTCAGAGCTGGTCAGTGCAGCACTCTACGGGTCCTCTGCTGCAAAGAATCCAAACCTAATCCTAATATTGTGGGGACATACCGCCAGATTCAAGAACTTAGGAAGGTAGGGATTTTAAGGGTTCTGGTTCTGGCTTAGTTTTCACTACCAATTGGCCTTGTGACATAGGATAAAATTTGTCCTCAGGCCAGGTGCAGTGGTGCATGCCTGTAATCTCAGCAGCTCCAGAGGCTGAGGCAGGAGGATCGTAAGTTCAAAGCCAATCTCAGCAATTTAGTAGGACCCTTTTTAAATTTTTTTCTTTTTCCTCCATACTGGGGATTGAACCCAAGGGCGCTTAACCACTGAGCCACATCCTCAGCCCTTTTTTGTATTTTATTTAGAGACAAGGTCTCACTGAGTTGCTTAGGGCCTTGCTAAATTGCTGAGGCTGGCTTTGAATTCATGATCCTCCTGCCTCAGCCACCCGAGCCTCTGGAATTACAGGCATGCTCCACCAGGCCTGGCAGGACCCTGTCTTTAAGCAAAATATTTTAAAAGTCTGGGGATGTGTCTCAGTGGTTAAGTGCTCCTGGCTGGATTCATCCTCAGTACAAAAATATATTTACTTTATATTATATTATATCATATCATATCATATCATATCATATTATATTATATATCTGCCCTCTGATTTGGATTTCCTTGCATGCAAATGATGAGGTTGGGCAAGATCATCACCAAGATTCCTACTGGTCTTAAATTTTGTCCTTGGGACATGAGGGAGAAAGAAACCTCAGGCACCAAAGTATGCAGGACTAGCTCAGATTTGGAGACCAGAATCCTTTTGTCCTTGTGGCTCTCTGCTCCTTATCTAAAGAGCTTTGAATAGATGTTTTTTTGTTTTGTTTTGTTTTGTTTTGTTTTGAGGTGCTAGTGGTGGAACCCAGGGCCTTAGTGCATGCTGAGCAAGCATTCTGCCACTGAGTTCCATCCCCTGCAACCTCTTTGAACCTCGGTTTCCTCAGTGCATTTTAAGATTCAATAATGATAAGGCGGTCAGAAGCAGTACCGGGTAATTGATCCTCCAGTGTCCTTTACCTGCGAAATAGCTGCAGGTGAACCACAGATGGCGCCACCTTCTCCACCACCTCTGCGATGAAGTTGTATTTGCTTCGGACCCGGCCTACGCTTCCGGTCCCTGTGAAGAAATGCTCGGTGCTTGGGGCAAAGGGAGCCTGGCTCCCTGACAATATCAGGTGTAATATCTCAAATCTTCGCGTCCATCTTTCTCCTCCCTTGTACTCCTCTTTCCCTCTCCTCCCTCTCAAGCTTCCCACTCCTGCGTGTTGATTTCGGCCCGATACACCAATGCCTCAAGAGAACCAGACCTGTCACACCAGTTGGAAAAGAATTTAAAAGAGAAGACGGTATTCAAGAGGCGAATGGGAAGAAACCGCGTGGCAACTGGTAAAGAGACACCTATTAAGGAGGAAAGAAAATCAGAAACAAAAAAGGTTGAATCCCTGAGGCAAATAAAACAGTGGGCTGCGCGCGCGAACTGTGCGATTGAAATGAGGGAGTGAATAATTATGCTTAAATTCAAGGATTGAGATATAGCGCAGTGGTAGAGCGCTTGCCTAGCATGCCGGAGGGTGCTACCCACAGTCCCCCAAGAAAAAGGGGCGTGGGCGGGTAGGTAGCCGGGCGCGGTGGCACACGACTATTCCAGCTACTCCGAAGACTGAGGTGGGAGAATCGCGTGGGCCTGGGAGTTCTAGAACAGCCCAGGAAACACAGGGAAAATAAATAAAGTTCAAAAAAGTGTTCCGAGTGAGGACAGCCCTTACGCTCACCTGGATCCCTGCAGTCCCCTTTCTGCACCGGCACGGCCGGGAGCGAGCCACGGAGGCGCGCGGCGCGGTTCTCCTTGCGGAGCGCGCACAGGCTGGAATAGGTGCGCCCGTCGCTACCGCACACCGCTGCCCCTACCGCCGGGCAGCCGCAGGTGCCCAGCCAGGGGCTGCCCGCGCGTTCCTGGATGAAGGGCGCGCCGCACTGCAGCCCAGGGCTGCATGGCAGGCCACGCGCTCCGCCGCAGGCTTCGCCCTCTGCTGCAGCGCAGACGCGGCAGCAACGGCAGCGGTCAAGCACTGGCGTAGTCCCCGCAGAACAGGTGGGCAGCTGGGGACAGCGCGTCGGTTCGCAGACCGCAGGGCAGGGCAGCAAGGCTCTGGACCTCCTAGCCTCGACCCTGGCCACAGGAACCGGGATCAGCAGCAACCACAGCAGAAGAAACTGTCCAAGCCCAGCTGGCTGCAGTAGAGGTCTATTCATCTTGCTTTCTTCTTCGCTTGCACTTTTCCAGTTACTTCACTCTGGGCTCACAAGCTGGTCTAAAATGAACAACACTTTCCTGGCCAGGTTGCCGCCTCCACTAGTCTCCAGACTTTAAGGGGCAGAGCCTGGCAGACCTCTTCATACACACACCCATACATCACCCATCACCCGTCCCGCCCCAGGATCAAGGCCATCCCCAAGCACTGATGGGAGGTCTGTAGCCCTTTCCTAAGCAGAAATCTACCTCGTGAAATCCGTTAAAGCAATAATGAGAGCAGACTGACAAAGGCGATCACCACCCAAAATCGGTATTAAGAAAACACACAACCACAACCGTACTACAGTATTCCACATAGTTTTATTACAAAACAAGCAACAAAACAGTTTTAGAAAATTATTTTTTGCTACATACCAATTAGGAGATCACATAAAATGAGAAGCATAACAGTTTCCATGCACTCAGCTTAGTGCTTACAGCGAGTGCATTTCACAGCAGAGACATTTTGGTTCAACATAACACAACATCATGCCACATCTTCATAAGCACATAATATGTTTTTGCCAAACATTTGCTTTATTCAAATTCTACCTACCATGTGTGACTGTAATTGCTGCAGGCAATAACACACACACACACACACACACAGGACTAAGGGGGGGATGTTGGTAGAAAATATTTAATAAACCTGTTCATTTCTGACATGTTTAAAGTTAATAAACAAAGCTAACTTGAGAAATTAAATTTCCAAAATGTATTAATGAGTTCATACACCTGTTTATCTGGTTAACACTGAAAACAAACTCATCATATTCCCCTGCTTGCCTAATGAATCTGCTATTAATTTATGGGGTCATTTTAGGCCATGTCAGAGCAAACTTACATTCAGAAAGAAAGAAAAAACTTTTGCTTCCAGTAAACTATGAATCTGGATCTTAAATCTATTCTCTCTTTCTCATAGGAGCTCAGCATTCTGCTCAGAAGTAGAGGTATAACTCCACCATTTTGACCTGAGGTCACTCTCCAAGGTACACAACTCTGTACCTCTACAATGTCTCACAGAAAGCAAAAGGCAAACAACTTTAACCTACTATCATCTCACCTTGAGTAAGAAAGTCCATCAAAGTTTTTAAGAATAATGGATGGTAAGCAGTCCAGCTATAGAGAAGACCACCTGAAATACTGTTGCACATAAGTGGGTCAGGACCACTTCAAAAGCCTCATGGAAAGAGCCAATTCAGATAAGGTTTCATTCCCCAAAGAAAAAGCTGTACCTTTTTTAGTTCCTTTTTTAAAATTCAGATTTATTTCAGAGCTTAAGCACTTAACCACTAACCTACACTGCATCCCCACCCCATTTTTTCCATTTGGTTCAATTTCATATATTTAAAACTAAATGCTATGGTTATATATGCACAATTTTTGGCTCATATTAAAAGGTTCTGGTGTGAAATTGGCCAGAAGGTACGAAATATGGACAGAGATGGAATTCTGAAATAAGATTTTGGAATGCAAATGCTTTTTAGGCTTTATGGAAGATAGTTTTATTTCTCTGATATTGTAACTACATTAACAATGTTCTAACTTGGAATTCCTAAGTATTCCTAAGTATCTGCCAAAAAGTCCTTGTTTTGCCTTTATTAAGACAATACTAGTTAGATTATATTTAATACCCATTCAAAATAGACTTTACTAAATGGGAATCCTATCAGCTTACTATAGTGGTCAATTACTTCAGCAGTAGTAACCTAGCAGAGATTTACAAAAAGATAACGGCTATATGTTCACAATTTAAACACCAAAAGATGACATCATTTCCATGAGTCAGGGAATGTTTAAAGAGATTTCAAACATTAATTCATTTTCATTAGTTCCAAATCACATACTGTGCACTTGCATTTACTAGCCAAATAATTTTCTTGAGAAAACTCTGAAGGTGAAACCAGAGATAAGGAACTTTAAAAATTTGGAATGGCTTCTTAAAATCAGGCTATTCAAAGTAAGTTGATCACTTGTAAATAAGTCATTCCCAGACCAAGAATTTCTGAGAACAAAAGTACACAATAGTTTATTTTCAAAAGAAGGTGGGAAGGAGACAGAAAGATCCAGTAGATTTCCCTTTTTAGATCAGGATCACAAGACTAAACTTAAGTGAAGGATAGCTTCAATGCAGTGAAGTCAGAAAGAGTTCTCAATGTAAACACACTTCAGGAAAACCAAACTACCTGAAAGAACATGATTCTCTTCAAGCCACTGAAGATTTCTTCAAAGCAAGTGTTTTTGGATACAAGGAGATGAGATTTACTTAGGTAAAAATGGACACAAGGAGATGAGATTTACTTAGGTAAAAATGCTTCTTTTAGTCTCTAATTTTTAAAAAATGTTTTTTGGTTGTAGATGGACACAATATTTTTATTTTATTTATTTTTATGTGGTACTGAGGATCAAACCCAGTGCCTCATGCATGTGAGGCGAGAACTCTACCACTGAGCTACAATCCCAGCCCCATAGTCACTAATTTTTAATTAAACTATAGTTAACTGATCTGGCTGATGAAAGGTATAGATAGAAATAAGCCAAGTTCTCTATCCCTTTATGAAACCCTCATAAGTTTCTGAGAACAATGCCCTAAAGAAGTTGAGTAGGCAAATGAGCCCAAGGGCACTGGAAATAGTATCTTGTCCAGTGGAAGAAAATATACCCTCAAATTTGTTTGGGCCACTCAACCTTCTAGGCGTCTCTACCTGGGAAATCTCTAGCCAGTAACTTGTAACCTCTAAATCAATGCTTTCATGCCCTGTTTTTGTACCATTAAAAAATAATGTCTCAAGATTATCTTTTTATCTCTTCATATGGAACCTCATCAGATTACAGGGTCTGATCATGCAAGCACACATGACTCTATCCAAAGGGCAACAGAAAGGACAAAAAGAAAGCAAATCTGCCAAGGTATATAATAAACAGCACTTAAAATTAGACCAATGTTGGCCCATCAAAAAGAGCTGCAAGGCAAGGATTCAAAATAATGTCTTTGCCAAAACAAAACTCTTCTCCTATACAGAAAATGTGGATCAAAAAACTTAGCAGGATGATCCATCTCTTCTCAGCACCTGCTTTTTTACCTAATCTAAAACTCTGAGATAGAAATCGATCTATCACATACATGAATTATCACACACTTACCAACCCCACACATTCCAAGTAACACCATTAGCAAGCGAAATGTCTGCTCTGTTCTCAACAGTCATAGTATTTAACACTGATATACCAGTCCTTGGGGCCTGACAAAGAAACCATATTAATGTGTGTCTGTTACACAATATACAACATTTGGAGTCATAGCATCAAGAGAATATACAGAGTAATTTTCAAAACTGGCTCATGCACTGGAGTTGAATTATTCCCCAGGCCTCACAAAAGATTCCCATCTCTTCCCCTGGGAGGTATCCTGGAGGATCCACCTTTGCAGGCATTCTGAAGGCCACCCTCCAGATTCTAAACACCACCTCTCAGAATGGATCCCAGTCAAGCCAGAATCTGGGTCTTCCCCTACTCTGAAGCCTTTCAGCTGGGTTAGTTACCTGCTTCACAAACTTGAACCAATACACAGGTATGGGCTAAAACCAGGTGACTGGCCTAAGAGCTTGTGCCCAGATTGAAAACAAAACAAAAAGAAACTAAAACAAGGACAAGGAAGTAAAACTTGGTCAGAGTGAAATGACTCCCAACCTCATCAGGAGAGGAGATGCTAAAAATAGCCCATCATACAGAAGACCTCGAAATAGTTCAACAAGAGGCAAGCTGCTCTCTCTTCACTGAGTATGCCTACAAATCTAACCTAATGATTTCCCCAAATTAAATACACTGCACTGATAATACAAAAAAAAAAAAGAAGAAGAAGAAGAAGCCACCTGGCTGGGCCTGTCCCACACAGCATCCACAGGAATATGAGTGCCATAAAGACCTCTGTCTGTCTTCCAACAAGGAGAGAAACTGAGTCACGGCCTCTTTCTCTCAAGTCCTCCTTCCCTCCCCCACTCCCTCCCATGGCACTGTGCTTCATCACACATCAGAGGTCCGTATGTTTTCGTCGTCAAGGTTGAACATAAAGGGTTTCTCCTTGGGGTGCTGGGGCTCTGATCTGTGCCTTATTCGGGAGCTTGACAACACCCCAGCAGTACTGCTCTCCCCAAGTCGAGGCATGAACAAAGAGTCCTCCAGAGTCTCTTCAGCTGGAAGCAGCTTTTCCCCTGCTGTGGGGACAGGTGTCCAGGGTTGCCAGGCAGAAGCCACAGAAGGGGCTTTGCAGAGGGGTTTCTTTTCTTCCACAGGTGGCCGCCCTCTGCACAAGACAGAGTTAGGCCCACCTGTGAAGCTGGAGCTTCCAGGTCGAGTCAAAGAAACGGATCTGGAAAAGGATATGTCCTAGAAACAAAAAAAGCAAGAAAAAGACAAAGGAAAGTAAGGGCTTTTCCTGACAGTGTTTATCCCAAAGTCCCAAGGAAAAATATCCACCCAGTATAACCACCTCATAGGTACAGAGATACTTGTCTACAAAAATCAAATATGTGTGGCGAAGCCAAGTATGGTGATTCATGCCTGTGGTCTCAGCTACTCAGGAGGCTGAGGCAGGTGAAACGCTTGAGCCCAGGAGTTCAAGGCCAGCCTGAGCCATATAGTAAGATCCTGCCTCGAAAAATAAATAAGTAAAAGGTTCACCAGAATTCACTCCACACTCCATGTGTCAGGGTCTGTCTGACATTGAGACCTAAAGAAACACCATGTCTCTGACCAACCATACCTCATTTTCTCCAACAACCAAAAGGAAAAATAAAAACAAAAATTAGTAGAAAGAGAAAAACAAGTCAGTCTGTGGCTTCAGCTGTATCTAGAGCCTGGGCTGCTTGCCTACATCACCAAATTAAACACACCCACTCCCGGAGAATCTCTCCAAGTTGACACTGTGAAACAGAAAGGAAGTGACTTACTCTGGGGTGGCACTTGAGGGCCTGGACAGCTGCCCCAATCTCCTTAATCCAGCTGTGCATGTCTTCTGGACTATCCGCCTGCAAAACACCCACAGCACTCATGGACATGTCTGGCACTGTGATTTCAGCTTTCAAGACTCTGACTCAATTTTAAATGACACCATAAGAGCTGGAAAGGATCTTGGAAATCATCTAGTCCAGTGGCTTGCAGGCTTTGAGGGCATTTTTCCCCTGCAATATCTTATTTGACACCCAATAAATAAAACTGCACAAAGTACAGTTGTTCTAAAGTGGGGCAGGGCTGGGGCTGGGGCTGGGGGAGAGAAGAACTTAGTGCAGAGTCCCCTGTTTAAGTTGCTTGCTCTTCCTGGAAAAGAACTGACCCAGTCTGGCCTCCTAGTTTTACAGAAAAGGAAAATGAGGCCCAAAAGGCCAAAGTTCAAAGTTTATAGCTGGTCTAGATTCAAATTCTTCTTACTCTCACTATAGTCATCTTTCCACTATAATGATTTCAACAAAATAATCCCACTTTCAATTCCATTAAAGTCAAATCCCTGTGCAAAGCCAAGATACGTATGATTGTGTCTTATCTCCAGAAATGGGGCTTTTCTCAAGACACAAGCTACCTGGGTCTGTCCTGAAAAACCCACCCAGGCTTCAAAAGTTGTGGGTCTGGGAGAGCTAAGTTTAAGAATATGTAGGACCATGCTGAGGAATCCAAGTATTTTCCTCAGAAACAACCTACCAACCCCAGAAGGGGGCAGCAGTGCCTCTGAAAAGAGGGAGAAAAATCAAGAGGTCTAGCCACTACAGGCAGAGCTTCTTGGAACTTTACAGCCTGAGAAGGGCTGAGTTCAAGTGAAATCTGTAGACATTTCCCAAGGACCCTGCTCAAGTGTTACATGTTCCAACAGGTGCCAGCCACATAAGTAGAATATGGACTAAATCCCTGACCTCTAAAAAATTACATTTGTTAGGCTTTCCCTGACACCTTCTCTGAGAATTCCACCCAACATAAACATGTATTTGCATGCATGTGCAAAAGTATGTGCAAACACCATATGCCAACCCCCAAAGCTCTCCATGTCCTCGCCTCACTTCTTCCTTGCCCAAACTGATTCCTTCCATTTGCTTTCTATCAGGATAAAACCTGACCAGGTTTGGTTGGTTGGCTTTTTAATCCTCAAATTTGCACCTACTCCTTCCTGTCATCCCAAAACAAACCCTCCTTGGTTGGACATGTGCAAAGACAGTGACCAAGGACACTAGGTCAAAAAGGGTGGTGTAGCAACAAGGGACCAAGGTGAACACACCTCCTCACATATGCTATACCTGCAAAGGTATTTATACTTTCCCTTCCCTTGACTCTTTCTAGTTATTTGAAAATCTGGTAGTTTCCCAAGAAAAAGATAAGTTCATCCTTAGTCCAAAATGATAACCAGGACTAAGTCTCCAAACTTTTACTAAGATTAGGAATACTTTGTTCTATAGGTAGAACTAGTGGGAGAAATAAATGAGCTCAATTAGGTAAAGATGTTTGAATGGTGCCTATTCGATACTCTGTAAGGCTATCAGATATTTTATTATTAATATTATATGATACAAGGGAAGAATATAAAGCATTAAATTCCACCATTACAGATCTGTTCATTGCTCTCTCTCCCTGAGACCTTTTCTCCTCACATCACATATAACTCATATCTCAAAAGATCAAATTGTGAGGATCAAATTAGATAATATATATGGAAGGGAAAAAAAGGTTATTTATAATTTGAATAAGATGGAGGTAATTGTTCATTATAAGAAAAGCATTTATTAGGGCTTTTTCTTCTAGGGAAACAAAAGGTGATTTGGTATAGGGAATGTTGGGAGACAGAGGGAAAGACAAACAGGAGCTACGGGAAAAACAAACATCTCCCACATCACGAAGGGGATTTGACATTTTCATTAAACAGACTGGGGTATAGCTCAGTGGGAGAGTACATGCTTAGAATGTGCAAAGGTCCTGGTTCAATTCCCAGCACAAATATAATGTATATGTATATTATATAGATAATTCAAAGACAAAAGCAAGTATTGCAATTTATCCCATATAGAAAGAAACAGATTTTTTTTAAAAAAATTTTTTGCAATACTGGGGATTAAGCCGGGAGTGGTGGCTCAAGCCTGTAATCCCAGCACTTAGGGAGGCTGAGACAGGAGAATCGCGAGTTCAAAGCCAGCCTCAGCAATGGCGAGGTACTAAGCAACTCAGTGAGACCCTGTCTCTACATAAAAAAAAAAAAAAAATAGGGCTGGGGATGTGGCTCAGTGGTCGAGTGCCCCTGAGTTCAATCCCCAGTACCAAAAAAAAAAAAAAAAAAAAATACTGGGGATTAAACCCAGGAGTGCTCTACAACTTAGCTATACCCCCAGTCTTTTTTATTTGATTTTGAGACAAAGTCTCACTAAGTTGTCCTGGCTGTCCTCAAACGTGTGATCCTCTTGCCTCAGCCACCACAGGTGCTGGGATTACAGGTATGTATGCACCACTGTGCCCAGTGGAAATAGACTGCTATTTTAGAAATCACAAGTAGCAGTCTCTATTAGTAGTTTTAACCATTATTTAAAAAATATTATTAAACATCATTTTAAAATACTATTTAGGTACAAGAGCAAATATTACAATTGATTCCATATGGGAAGAAAGAGAATATTATTTTATTAGAATCACATTAACAATCTATAGGTTTAAGAACTAGGGTCCAGATTTTGGACAAAAAAAATTCAATAAAACATAAAATATTGTGTGCAAAAATTATGGTGTATGGCCAGGTATGGTGGCACACACCTACAATCCCAGTGACTTGAGAGGATAAGGCAGAAGGATTGCAAGTTCCATGCTACCTTCAACAACTTTAACGATGACTCCTGCTCAAAACTTTATTAAAAGATGGGGGACTGGGGCTATAACTTGGTGGAAGAGCACCCCTGGGTTCAATCCTCAGTAGTGCACACACAAAAAAAGAAATATGGTGTATACACATAGCTACCTTTTATGGAAAGCCTATAATTAGATTTCATCAAAATTTCAAAAAAAAAAAATCTTAAAACCACATCACAAGGTAGCATCATGAACCAGGGGTCAAAATTCAAGCTGAGATCCACCTACCATGGTAAATTACTAAGAGACTAAAGAGTGCTTAAAACTGGGCTGGGATTGTGGCTCAGCGGTAGAGCGCTTGCCTCGCATGCATGAGGCCCTGGGTTCGATCCTCGGCACCACATACAAAGCAATAAAATAAAGACATTGTGTCCATCAACAACTAAAAAAAAAAAAAAAAAGAGTGCTTAAAACTGAGAGAACAAAAAGAGATATGCCAAACTCATACCTTCCCCTCTTCCTGGAGTGCTTTCCTGTGTGCATTTGTTTCTGGTGCTTGGTTCAAAAGTAGGGTTTCTATCTTAAAATGAGTCATGTCAGCTGTAGTTTTCTTGAAGTTAAATTAACTTTTACTGAGTATCTACTATAATCCCAGCAGTATAATAGATGCATCAGGAGTTTGAAGTAATGAATTATAGAGGCCACCAACAAAAGGCATCCAGCTTCTACCTCTGGTTATTGCCAATGCCCACATCCTAAATCTTTTGGCAGATCCTCCTTCCTTCTATTTCCAACTTCTTAAGCTTTCCTGTCCCAATAGAGGATTACCTCTGCCCTCTCCCCAAGAACCTACCCCATCTTTAGACACAGTCCTGTCACATATGACTATGCAGACTGCACAGCATAGTGACATCACTCAGCTTGCAGTCTGTATAAAATAGTGAGGATCCAGAGAGTTTTAGGCCCAACATTTTGCAATTAACTTGTGAATCCTCTTATTGCTACTTCTATCCTGACATAGCACCCTAGTTTTTTGAGGGGGAGTACAGGGTATATATGTGTGTGTTGCCTGAGGAATGAACCCAGGAACATTCTACCACTAGCTACATCCCCAGAACTTCTTATTTCCTTATTTTAAGATAAGGTCTGGGGGGCTGGGATTGTAGCTCAGCGGTAGAGCGCTTGCCTCGCATGCGTGAGGCCCTGGGTTCGATCCTCGGCACCACATACAAAGCAATAAAATAAAGACATTGTGTTCATCAACAACTAAAAAAAATTAAAAAAAAAAAAAAAAAAAAAAAAAAAAGATAAGGTCTGGCTAAATTGCCCAGGCTGGCCTCGAACTTGTAATTCTCCTGACTGGGCCTCCCAAGTCTCTGGTATTAGAGGCGTGTGCCACTGTGCCCAGCTCACAGCACCCTAGTTTTACAAATGGGTTCATGCCAAGTTATCAAGATCAGTTTACACCACATTTCTCATTTTGAATAATGAGTCCTCCTCTTGAAAAGCTGCCTAATATCCCAGGCCCTCTATGATTGGGAAAATGGTGACCCCCTGCTGGACTTGAATCCCAAGGATTGAAATCTCATTTTGAATCCCTGTCCAGAACTGAAAACTGCCTGCCTGCCGACAAGCTTCTCAATCACCAACCTTTCCACCTGCTTTGATACCTGATTACTGTCAGATCCTGAGTCTTTGGTTAGCAAGACCCAACCCTAAGTAGGTCTTCCCTGATACAGAGTCAAATTTCTCTGGTTCCTGTGACCACACCCTCTACGTCTTGGGTTCTGCACCAGCTGCTCTTTCACAACACAAGTGAGCGAGTCTTGCTCCAGCACCTGGTGCCTCCCAGTCGGTTCCATAATTTACTGGGTGTATGAACTCAGACAAATAATTCCCCCCAGAGACTCCGGGTTTTCATGTGAAATGGAGATGAGTTCAGATATGGTGGAGAATTAAGTGGTGCACTGCCTGTAAGCAGCTTAGCACTGTGTCTGAAACATCTAAGTGACCAATAAATGGTTGCTGCTTCTTTTTAACAACAAAGACTACAAGGTGTGAGAGGTCACAGGGTACAAATTACACACAAATATAACATACAAAGTAAATGATGAACACCTAAATACTCAGAATCTATCCCAAGTCTTTCTTCTCTGTCTGTAGAGCTGTATTTTGTGTCTAGATCTCTCTGCTCATGCATATAGCTTTCCCAGATGATGAAAACAGAGTTCTTTTTGGCAGACATACTGAGCCTAACTTAGAGGCGGGTCAGAAAGCCATTATGGCATTTTGGCATTATTTTCTGGCACCTCAGCACCAAACTATAGAAGTAGTCACAATATTTTACCCTTTGCACATGATTTTCACTTGAAACAAGTGACTAACACACAAACTCAGTCTAATTTACTCACATTTAGAAAATTGGCAGTTTTTTTCTCAAAAATGAATGAAATGAGCCTGTAACATTGAGGAAAAATTATAGCACTTTTTTTTTCTTTGCCAATAGTAAATGTTGAGCATTCCAAGCAAAAATGAGAATTATAGAAAATTTGTTCCTACCTCCATGAGCTCAGCAAATTTCCATATGTAAAGACTTTGCTAGTAATATTAATGATTGTGATTTTTAAATATTACATAATAAAATGTGTCAACATTTTGAAGATCTGCATACCTCAGTGAGACCAGTATTTTCCAAATGAGTAATGCAGGCTGTTACAAAACCTAGCATGGATATCTATTCAAAGTGTAAAATTGATTAACAAATTTTAATGTAAGAAAATGAAAGTTTATAGATATAACTTCAGATTCCACATTGTACCTCAACATCAAGAAATTACCATTTGTCAAGTTTTGGTATAGAATCAAAGAAGAATATTCATGATTATCTAAAAAGGATATTAAAATATTCTTTTCCTAGTACATATTTGTATAAAGCCAGACTTCCATGTTTCTTAATCAAAACAACATATGGCCACAGATAGAATGCAGAATACTATTGTCGTCTACTAAGTCAAACATTAAAGAGATTTACAAAAATAAAAAAACAATACTTCTCTTCTTGCTAATTTTTAGAAAGTTATTTTTCATAAAGTACTTTTAACTTATAGTGAGTATATAGTTGCTATTTCTAAATAAATTAAAAAAAATTTTTTTTGTACCGGGGATTGAACTCAGGGATACTCGACCACTAAGCCACACCCTGAGCCCTATTTTGTGTTTTATTTAGAGACAGGGTCTCACTGAGTTGCTTAGCACTTTGCCATTGCTGAGGCTGGCTTTGAACTTGCAATTCTCCTGTCTCAGCCTCCCAAGATGCTGGGATTACAGGTGTGCGCTACCGTGCCCAGCTTGAATTAAAAATACATCTAATGATCATTTTCATGTATATTATTCTCTTATTTTCCATGCTGAGTTAGGTGCTATAAACTAATTTGATCATTCACTCATTTATTTATTCAGGGTAGTGCAGTATCCTTTTATCCCAGAAATGTGGGGAGTCAAAGGAAAAAGAGGACAGAAGTGATGAGAATTTTTTTAGGAATCGTGTATACACTCACACAGATAATACAACAACGTCTTTTGAACATGTTTTGGTTGGATTTCCTGTTTCTCAAATCAGTATTTTCAGACCAGGTTTCTTATAATCACTATCTTATTACCAGCCCCATCATTTACTTGGCAGATATTTAGTATCACCAATGTGTTAAGCATCGTCTAGCCAATGCTCCTCACAACACGTCCCCTTGAAAGTCTCACAAGCACTGTAAATTCAGAATCACCCCTGCTAACCTTGCCCTTCTCCTCAACAGTTTTCCCCTTTTGTACTCCCATGAAAGTGATGGATACCATCAGCCACACTGAGGCTCAAGCCAGACATTTCTGCATTATCTTGACCTCTCCCCTCTCTCTCCCTTCATCCAACTAAATATCAAGTCCTGGGAAGTTGACCTCTTAATATCTCTTAAATTTCCCACTTTGCCCTCTCCATCCAAGTTCAGGCTTCCTTCATCCCTTACCTAAATTATTACAACAGCCTTCGAACTGGTCTCTCTAGTCCTACCTTGTCCTGTGTCCTCTGCACTGCACTGGGCCAGGCAAGCTACAAACAGCATAACATTAGAAGGGTTGGGGATGACTTTTCCATGTCCATTTTACAGATAAGGAAAACAAACTCTGGAAGTTAAACAACTTGCTCAAGTCCCATATTTTAAGGCAAACCTGACTAGGTTGGTCCCCTCATTTAACCTCCCAGGTACTAAGTCAGGATAAAGCACAAGCTATCCCTTGCCTGGACCATTCTTCCTCTGACCTGGCAAAGATGTATCTTCCTTCAGGAGACTTTCTCTGCCTTGCTAAGACTTGCAGAAGATCCCTTCTTACAAGTCCACGGCAACCAGTGACTCATTCTAATGGTAGTAATCATGCCAATCACACTGTTTTCTGGTTTATATTCCCTCACTCCTTTCAGGGAGCTTATTTCATATTTGTAATACATTTAGATTCTTTTGGCACATTTAGCATTTCATGCAGTGATCACCTGACCTCCTAAATTTTTTTCAATTTGCATATATTAAGGTTGACTCTTTGTACAGTAAAGTTCTAAGCCACGCATATACCATATGGCATACAATAGTTATGCTGCCCTGCAAACACACCTGCACTTCATCTATCCTAACTCCCTCCTCACCCCATCATTGAGTGTTAACTGCCTATTTACTTGGCTAGAACCCTCTCTTAGGTTCAGAATTGGTTTTGTTTTAATGTGGTGACTCCAACCCGACACAAAATGCCTAGCCACTCTGAGCATACTCTACAAATATCCAATGAATGCAAGGACTACACCCTCTCTTGCTGCATCTAGAGTCTCAACCTTGTCCCTACAGGCCATGGTGCTAGTGAATAAGTAGCTTTAACACCACAGTGACCCTTTCCCCAGTCCAGTTTGCTCCAAAGCCTCCCCTCATCTCTTCCTGGAAGGTACATGCATGTCTGAATGGGCACTGCCTGCAGATGATTCAGTCTGCTATTATGCTTGCGGGGTGCAGGCAGAGGAATACTGGAGTCACGGGAGCTACTGCCTGAAATGGGAAGAGGGGTCTGAGTCCCTACAGAAAGGAGGACATTTAGTGGGGAGCAGAGAACAAAGACAGCTGGGATCCCTCAAAAGCTGAGTTGGGCAGCCTTCATTTAAGCCAGCACACTGTGCATCAGTTTTAATGTTAGAAATCCCTCATCAGCACAATGCAGGAGCTCAACATACTCTCTGTGGATTGCCAGGCAGGCTGAGCTAAGGACTTGGCCCTGAATGTCTAGGCCCTGCTTGGAAATCTGCCTTGCTAGCTCCTATGACTTTAGAAGGGGTTGGGAGAACTCCAAAGTCGTGGGTGGAGGGGAGAAGCTTCTGATAAGTGAACTGTCAGAGTCCAAACAATGGCTTTCTCTGTGCAGCTGGGCTCTGCACCTGGTGCCTGCACAGGGCCCTCTGTGCTTCTGTCATTCACACACAGTGATGTCCACACACAGACAGGACTTATAAATACCCTCCAAAGCAGAAGTGAAATCCCTGACCAGTTCTCCTTTTCTCTGCTCAGTTGGAGCCCAGCAGCTGAGAGCAGTTGGTAGAAACTGTCGTTCTCCAGCAGTGGCTCAACCTGCTTTATTATTTTATGGTTGGGAAGCTTCAGGCAAACATCCTGTTTAAAATAAAATGGGACTCAGACTATTAGGGGCTAAATTTACCATGTAGAAACCCCAAGCAAAAGAAAAGAGAAAGCAATAGAAAGGGCGAGGCCTATAAATATACCACAGACAAAAATAGAATGCTAGTCTTCTCCGAGTGAGCACTTTACCTGTATGTAGAAGGTCCTGGAGCTTGTTATTATTTCAAACAGGTTGTCTCTCATTAAGAGATCACTAGACAGAGAAAGAGAAAGGAAGTTACTGGGCATACTGTATGGCATACATTCTGAGCTTCACTAAGTCCAGGCACCAGTATCCACTCCCATTTAAAAATAAGGTGGGTAGGGGTGTCCAGGCCATTCCTCCTTCAGCCACTGCCTCAAAAACATTTTAGGGGTTCCCTCCAGCTTCACCTCTTCCAAGGTTTCAGGAGTTCTTTGCTATTCTGATGGACCCCACCACTCACAGTTCCAACAGGATTAAAGCTTCTTTCCTTCCAAAACCTCCAGCCTAATATTTACTACACCCCCTACTCCCTACAGTTTTATTTTCTTCAGTCCATCCCTTCTTCCTCCCTCTCTCTCTTCCTTCTTCTTTCTCAGTGGCTAAGATGTATGGGGTGCTGTGTGAAGCTCTGTTGAGCACTTTTTTTGCACAATATTTTATACAATATTCACAACCATCCAGTGAGGCATCCAAAGACTTTCCATACTTTATGGATGAAGAAAGCCAGACTCAGAGAGTTTGAATGATATATAAATATATGCCCATGGTGCCAGAGAACTGAACCCAGGTCTGACTCCAGAATCTATACTTTTATTTTTTTTTTTTAAATATTTTTTTAGTTGTAGATGGACACAATGTCTTTATTTTATTGCTTTGTATGTGGTGCTGAGGATCGAACCCAGGGCCTCACGCATGCGAGGCAAGCGCTCTACCGCTGAGCTACAATCCCAGCCCAGCTACAATCCCAGCCCTATACTTTTAATTATTCCAAAGCCATTTGCCTCTACTAAGGATTAAACTCTCCACTTCTACAGGCTTCCTCCTCCTAAGCAGCAATCTTATCCTCAATTCCTGCTTTTTGTACTGGGCCCCAAAGACAAGAACTAAAGAGAGAAAATGAAGGGGAGAGTAGACTACTCTAATATTTGCTTCAAAGTACATTTTTTTGGAGGAGAAATCCAGACTTCTGCAAGGAAGAGAGTAAGAAATAACAGATGCTCAGGGACAAACCTCAAATGAGCCAAAATCATTTACAATATTAAATGCCTACTGGGTGTATCCAGTGGCTGTGGGAAATACACAAGAAGTAAAAGATCTAATTCCTACCCAATAAAAGAACCTAAGAAAGCAAGACTATACAATCAGACATTATCTAATTTTGTGTTGCATGCGAAGTCAGACTCATTCCTAGAAAGGAATGGTCATGCGCAGGTGTGGATTTGTGAATGCAGACTTGGAAGGAATTGGCAGGAGGCTGGCCAGTGACCTGGGTATTGCACAAAAAAGGAACAGGAGATTGACGACAAGATTGGTCAGAAAGAACTGGGGTCAAATTCCACTGGGTGAGGTGGTGCACACCTGCAATCCCAGCAACTCAGGAGGCTAAGACAGGGGTTCACAGGTTCAAGGCCAGCCTCAGCAAGCGAGCAAGATCCTGTCTCAAAATAAAATATAAAAAGGGCTGGGAATCTTGTCCACTGGTAAAGCACCCCTGGATTCATTCCCCAGTACTGGCAAATGATGTCTTTTCTCACAGTGGTCTGCAGATGCCACTGTGGGCAGTGACGAAAATGCCAAGCATTTAGCTGATGCCAGGAGTTTAACAAAAAATAATCCCCAGTACTGGGGGGAAAAATCTGATTCTACTCAAGGAAAAGGTATTTGAGGTATGTTTTAACAACATTGTGAGCTTTTGTAACCAAGTGTATAATGAAAATGAGAAAACATCTTTTACTGAGGCGGTCACTGAAAAGATACAGAAGGCATCTAGTATAATGCATAGCACTTGAAATACATTTCAGTGTTATTACTTCTAGTGTTTCTGAATAGTGATGGCTCTTTTGTGGCTAAAATGATATAGCCTTTTAGACTATTCATGCATATGCAATGCAATCACAAAATAAAATACTGAAGGGAAAGCAAAGCAGGTAGGAAGTCCCCAGCACCTTCACATCTCCTTCCCAGCTGCATATTGCCTTTCAATTCTAAGTTCATTGACTATCCAGATGTCCTGAATCCTCCTGAGTTCTACAGAAGCCACACTATCTAACAGACCTGGAAGCTGCAGGACCTTGGGGTCTTCCTTCCCAGCTGGCTTCACTCCCTGACTTCTTTTACTCAAGAGCTTAATGCAATCCTGGCAGAATAAGAGAGTTAGGGCAAGCTTAAGGATCTTAGGATGGAACCCTACCTTGGTTCCCTAGGCAGCCTCAACATGTAGGTGGTCTCTCATTTGCACAGGCCCTTAAGGGTCAGGAACCATCAAGGATCTCCCAGGATCTAATTATACTCCATTCTCCTTTTGCCCACTGCCTCCCTCTGGAACCACACATTTGGAACTTCTATCTTCAGCTATTTTCATAAATTATAAATTGTCACTGGGAACGTCCCCAATCCTCCATACTCTGCAACTGCCACTTGCAAGACTCAGTATAGTGTTTCTGCCCTGACTGTTTGGGTCACACAGTGTGATATTTTTATGTAATACTGTCTCATGCCTTCATGGGAGAACAGGGTGCCTGCTGCTAATAGCTTCTGTGATGATACATGTGAACTCTGCATGCATAGTCTACAGAACATAGGACCACAAACACAGGGTTCTAAGACTGTATGTTGATGGCCAAAAACAGGATTTCTACATGCTGGATATCCTTGGGGGTCTGTAAAGTATAGTTCTGGGGGTATCTGTATTTGGGTTTAAATGTAGGATAGTCCCCTTGTCAAGTCCCAAACTCATCCTATGCAGCATGGCCCTTGGAAGGCAACCATTTCCTAAGTAAAGAGGAACATATTAAAAACACTTGTTTAGAAGCCTGGCGCGGTGGCGCAAGCCTGTAATCCCAGCACTTAGGGAGGCTGAGACAGGAGAATCGTGAGTTCAAAGCCAGCCTCAGCAATGGCGAGGCGCTAAGCAACTCAGTGAGACCCTGTCTCTACATAAAACACAAAATACGGCTGGGGATATGGCTCAGTGGTCAAGTGCCCCTGAGTTCAATCTCCAGTACCAAAACAAAAAGAAAAGAAAAACACTTGTTTAGGACAAAACAACACTTGTTCAGGACTGGGAGGGTAGCTCAGTGGCAGACAGCTTGCCTGGCATGCACAATTGCCCTGGGTTTCAACCCCAGCACCAAAAAAAAAAAAAAAACCATAACAAAAACTTGTTCTTCCTGCCCAGTAATAGTAACCTGGAAATGTTATGAATAACCCTTGTGTTAATGGGACATCAAGGTCAAAAGGAGAAGAGAAGAGGCCAAAAATATTCAGGCATGAAACGCTGGCATAAGCAGCGATCTGACCAGCACCATGGTTAGTGACCTAAAGACACAGCCCTCCTCTTGGCCCCTTCCTCCTGAAGATGAAGCATCTAGCATCTGAGAAGCATCTGAGCTCCACTCCCTTCCCCCTTCTCCTTACTATATTTTTTCTTTTCCTCCATGAGAAATTATTTTAGAGTCTCCTCTCCTAAGGAGCCATTACCTAATGGAAAAAGGTAGTTTGCTGTGTGATCTCATCCCTGTAACAGCTTGGATGCAGTGAGTCAGCCATAAGATATGAAGGTCCTTACCTTACCTTGCTCTTGGAAGGAGTTTTTTGTTACTGTTGTTTTTTGTTTATTTTCTTATGGGGGTTTTTATGGGGGTTTTTGGTGCTGGGGATTGAACCCAAGGCCTTGTACATGCTAAGCCCACCCTCTGCCACTGAACTAAACCTCTGTCCCCAGAAGAGGACTCTTAAAGAGAGCCTCAGAAGAGTAGAAAAGGAAGATTAAAGAAAACAAATGTAGGTTTTGATCAGAAAAGAGTAAGCAGAAGCTGGGCGCGGTGGCCCACGCCTGCAATCCTAGTGGCTCAGGAAGATGAGGCAGGAGGATGCAAGTTCAAAGACAGCCTCAGCAACTTAGCGAGGCCCTAAGCAACTCAGTGAGTTGCTTTAAATAAATGTAAAAAATAAATGTAAAAAAAAAGGCTTTAAATAAATGTAAATAAATGTAAATGTAAATAAATGTAAAAAAAAAAGGCTGAAGATATGGCTCAATGGTTAAGTGGGCCTGGGTTCAATCTTGGTACCAAAAAGAAAAAAAGAAAAGAATAAGCTGAGATATTTACCCAGACTTGACCAGACACTCATGAGTCTTGAGAACATCCTTGAGATATATAGTGCGCAGTGGTTCTCGGTCCTGGTAGAAAAAGGGAAAGATGATGAGTGATGCTGTCCCCACAACCCCATGTCCCAGATCAGCTAACCAATGGCCCCTTCTCAGAGATGGTTGGCTAAACCCAGTATGACAAATGACCTGGTCTCAGAATAATCATTAAGAGAAAAAAAAAATCTAAGAAGATATTCTATGGCTCCACATAGCAGCTTACTGCACTGAAAACAGAAGGACATTAAGGTCACTTTAATATCATGGTAAAAATGGGTACACAGGATGGATGGAGATAAGACTGAGGTACCTGTGGAGTCTGTATGTACCCACGTCTCCACTCATTCACACTTCCCTATGGGTGTGCATTCATGCACCTCTTCATTTCTATGACTTCTTAGAAGGCGTCCCAAAGCTATGACTAACCTGTGCGCACTTGAAGTAACAGATGGTAAAGTCGTCCAGAGCAAAGAAGCGACGTTTCCAGCTCTTCCGCTGAAATGAAAAAGAGCCAGATATTGGGGAGCCACCCCCAGCACTGCAGAGGGTGTTCTAATGCAGAATTCCCAAGGTCACAGTTCCAGTGGAAGCCAGGCTACCACACTGAGGCAGAAGCAAAGGCTTCTTAATGTCAGGAACAAATGGGGGCCAACAGTGGGTCAAAGCACACAGGCCTACGCCGTGGCTAGCACAGAAGACTGCAGCTCCCCCTTTCATTCTCCTCTCCCCTCTGTTATGTGCACACCCACTAGCTCCAAGGAGTCACTAGAACCCTGACGGGCACCTGTCCTGGCACTCACCACGTTGCCTTGCTTCACACAGTAGCCACTCTTAATGAGGGGAGGCCCAGCAGCAGCACGGCAGCCTGACGTGGGGATGTAGCTCTGAGACCTTCGAAGGATGGCGTGGGACCCTGGCTCACTCCCTTCCTGTCCATCCCCGCCATTCTGCAAGGAAACAGTGTCAGGATTAGCACCTCCCTGGCTCTTCCATGTAGCCACAGCCCCCTCTCCCTCCTTTGCATTGGATCTTTATCTTTAATGCTATGTTAGTCAAGGAATATATAAACATTGACTTTGCTCTGGATCAGGCATTCTACTGGATACTTTCATCCAGTAAGACTCAGGAATGTTGGGTAGACCCAGGTGAAAGGGAAGAATAGGAAATACAAACTAGAAGAAGGGATGTGCATCAGAATGGGAGGAGGGACAGTAGCCTTATATCCTATCCTACAAGTCATCTCCTGAGTCTTGTACAGTCTCACAGCTTGGAGATGCACTGGCCTTGATTTCTGCACCACCATTACTCACAACCACAATGCACTGTATTCTTCTGATCACCATTCTGTACTAGCTCCCCTACTCCCATCTATCTTTTTCTCAGCACACTCCTCTATGCACATCACTGGTACATAATGGATACACCCTTGCCACCCCCAGCAGCCCAAGCCAAGCCCCAGCACCTGACTGATGGGTGTGTGTACCACCACCCCTCCGATGATCTCTGTCTTGTAGGCCACCTGTGGCTTCTTGTCTAGAGCTGCAGGAGTTGTTAAGCTTTTGAGAACTTCAGTAGCCAGGGGAAGGCTCCCACCTTTGGGTACCTGGGAAGAATGACAGTGAGATCAATGGGAACCGAAGGCTTAGGATAAGTGGGGAGCCAAGAGCAAGAAAGGGTGAGAAGAAAAGCTACTGTACCAAATTATAGTAAGACTCCTATCTCCTCCCCAGTCCTTCCATTGATCCACGTCTCACTATGAGTTCAGCCAGCAGCCCCCTCCACACATATTACACTCTTGCTCGACAAATTTACCGAACACCTATACTACAAGCCAGCCCTTTCACAGCTGTAAACCAAAGATTAAATATCAAATAGAAGAGACGTAAGTCCCTGCCCTTGTGGTACTAAAAGCTAAAAGGTGAGACTGGCCAAAACAATGGGTAAAAAAAACAATCAGAGTATCTACAAATGGTGGTGCATGTCATAAAGAAAATAAGAGCTGAGGCAGACAGCTGCAGGGGAACTACAGGAAATGGAGCAATCAGGGGAGTCTCCATGGAATGAGCTGTTGAATCTGCAACCTGGAGGGGGAAAAAAAAGGGAAAGGGAAAGTAAAGATGTGAGGGAGCCAGCTAGTCAGGTGGAACAGCTAAGAATGCATGTGGGAAGGCTGTGGCGTAGCGCAGTGCAGAGCACTTGCTAAGCATCTGCTCAGCCCTGAGTTCCATGCCTGGTGCCACATGTGCATGCACAAACGCACACCCACAATGCACATGGCACAGGTTGAGCATCCCTGCTCTGAAAATCCCACACGTGACTTCATGTAATGACTCGCTGTCAAATACAGGTGCACCCGTAACTCAACTCAAATTGCATCAAGGACCTACTAGAAGAAAAAGTAGGCCCAACTCTCCATCACATTGCCTCAGGAACTGACTTCCTCAACAAGATTCCTAAAGCGCAAGAAGTAAAATCACGAATCAATAAATGGGATGGCATCAAACTAAAAAACTTCTTCACAGCAAAGGAAACAATCAAGAATGTGGAGAGCGAGCCTGCAGAATGGGAGAAAATCTTTGCTATCTGCACCTCAGATATAGCATTAATCTCCAAGATATTTAAAGAACTCAAAAAACTGAACACCAAAAAAAAAAACAAACTGGCTAGGGATATAGCTCAGTTGGTACAGTGTTGTCTAGCATGCACAAGGCCTTGGGTTTAATACCAGCACCACAAAATATATATATCAAATAACCCAGTCAATAAGTGGGCAAAAGAACTGAACAGGCACTTTACAGAAGAAGAAATACAAGTGGTTAACAAATGTATATAAAAATGTTTTACATCCAATTAGAGAAATGCAAATTAAAACTACACTGAGGTTCCATCTCACTCCAGGCAGAATGACAATTATCAAGAATTCACGTAACAAGTTGGGCACAGGGGCGCACGCCTGTAATCCCAGCACTTTGGGAAGCTGAGACAGGAAAATCATGAGCTCAAAGCCAGCCTCAGCAACGGTGAGATATGGAGCAACTCAGTGAGACCTTGTTTCTAAATAAAACACAAAATAGGGCTGGGTATGTGGCTCAGTTGTCAAGTACCGCTGAGTTCAATCCCCAGTACCAAAAAAAAAGGAATACAAGTAATAATAATTGTTGACCAGGATGTGGGAAAAAAGGTACATTGTATGCATTGCTGGTAGGACTGCAAATTGACATGACCATTCTGAAAAGCAATATGGAGGTTCCTCATAAAATCTGGAATGAAACCACCATTTGACCCAGTTATCCCACTCCTTTGTATATACCCAAAAGACTTAAAAACAGCATACTATAGTGATGTGGCCACATCAATGTTTATAGCAGCTCAATTCATAATAGCTAAGCTACGGAGCCAACCTAGGTGTCCTTCAACAAATGAATGGATAAAGAAAATGTTGTACATATACACAATGGAATATTACTCAGCCATAAAGAAGAATGAAATTATAGCATCTGCTGGTAAATGGATAGAATTAGAAATTATTATGCTAAGTGAAATAAGCCAGTCCCAAAAAACCAAAGGCCAAATGTTCTCTCTGATATGCAGATGCTGACTTACAGTAGAAGGGGGTTCACTGGATTGGATAGGGTGGAGTAGGGGGATGGGATGGGAATAGGAAAGACAGCTGAACAAAACTGTCCACCCATAACCTCAGAATGTAATCTTATTTGAAAATAGGTTTTTGAAGATATAATTCATTAAATTAAGATGAGGTCATACTGTTTTAGGGTGGGCCCTACGTCCACCTGGAGATACCCATCTTAGGTGTCTTATAAGAAGAAAGGACATCCAATGACCAATTGAGAGAATTCAATGACCATAGCATAAAATGAACAGCAATCTGTGGGCAGAAAAACTGGATCCATCCTGGCTCTATGACCTTGGGCAAGTACTTTAATCTCTAGGCATTTCCATTTCCTCACTTATAAATAGGGACAATAACACTTGCCCTTCTTACTTTAGGTTTTTATGAGGCTAAAATGAAGCCATACGTAAAAGTGGTGTGTAACCTGACATATTTTACAACTGTTGCTTATTTGTAATAATTTTATAAACTATAGACTCCCAGGTCTTGGAAGTCAGGGAACCTGGGTTAGAATTCCAGCTCTACCAGTTACTAACTCTGGACCTCAGGCAAGACTCCAACCTCTATGTTCTTCATGTTTAAAATGGCAGTAAAACAACACATCTCAAAAGACTACTGTGAAGGATGAATGAGTGGGAAACCCACTCACTACATTATCTGTTATGTCTTTTGTGTCTGTGTCCCCCAAAGTGCCTGGTGCCTCACCTCGCACATATGGTATCTTAAAATAAATATGCATTTCATCACATGGTATCAGAGCCCCACATCTGCTCAACTCATCCCAACTCCATATGGAAGAACAGATGCTACAAAAACAGGAAAAAGGAGTAAATCCTCTCAGGATACAAAAAGATTAGGAGGTACTTCTATTCCACAGAACCTTTGGCAGGAGGAGCAAAGAGACAGACACATGACTGCTCCTTGGTACCCAAGGGGGATTTGTGCCAGGATCCCCCTAGAATACATAATCTGCAGATGTTCATGTCCCTTATATAAAATGGTACAGTATATGCATAGAACCTATGCACATCTTCCTGTGTACTTTAAATCATCACTAGATGACTTATAATGCCTTAATATAATATAAATGATATGGAAATAGTTGCTATACTATATTGATTAGGGAATAATGATGGGGGGGAAAGTCTGCACATGTTCAGTACAGATGCAGTTTTTAAAAATATTTCTGATCCATGGTTCAATCTGCAAATATGGAAGGTCCACTATATAACTCAGTAAAGGAAAACAAGGAGATCCTGGGGACTGTGGAGACTGAAGGAGGCCCTGAAATTCCAGCAGGCCTTTGATCTTCCATCCTCTGGGTTCCATCATGCTCCCTCCCACTCCTGCACTCTATAACTTCTCTGTGGGGCCAGAGAAAAGGAAGAAGAAATTGGAAGCTTAGAGCAACTCTATGTTCAAGGCACAAAAGAAAGGAAAATAGCTGAAGGTATAGCTCACAGTGGTAGAAAACATGTATTTTGCACACGAGGCCCTAGGTTTAATCCAAAAAGTTTTTGGTTTTTTTTTTTTTTTAAAAGAGAGGTTAGAGTAGTGCATGTGCTTAGCATGTGTGAGGTCCTGATTTCAAACACCAGCATGTGAGAGAGAGAGAGAAAGAGAGAAAGAGAGAGAGAGAGAGAAGAGAGGAGAGAGGAGAGAGGGCGAGCGAGTGCGTGCTCACTGGTGGGAAGACAGACAGGAGGGAGGAAACAAAAGCAAAGCAAAGAGCCTCTTTGCAGGAGACTATATAGCTGTTTCCTAGCAAGAACAGAGGCAGGAACCCAGGAAGAAACTGAACAACAGTCAAGTATCAGACATTGAGAGAAACCCCAAATTCTGGAAGAAACACAAGGGTGAACAGACTTTCTAGCACAAATGAAGAAAACATTTACTAAAATCAGCACTCCAGACCCATGCACGTAAGCACACAGCTAGCACACATGAGCACGTGAGTTAACAACCACCTCCCATCCTCCCTCCGTGCCTTACTCTCTCTTCTCATGGGTTTTCCAAGGTTTATCAAATAAGAAACTAACCAGCTGAACTATTTAGATGACTAAATTTTACTCTGGTTGGGTCTATCAACAAAAATGCAAAATAGATGTACAGATTTCATCTATTAATTTATTCACAGGAAGCCTGAGTATCTGGGATAATATTTGCCCCAGCACATGGTTATTATTATTGGAAGTCACTCATGTAAATGTTGCTGATTATATAATAGAGAAATTTGAACTTTTCAGCAAACAAGCCTTGTTTTGTAAGTCGAGAATTTGCCTGTCTTGCCTGTCTTAAAGGTTTCTTTTTTCCCCCAAACATACAGATTTTGCTATGGTTGGATAAGTGTCCCCAAAGATCCATGTACTGAAGGTTCGGCTACTAAACAATGGTGCTGTTGGGAACTGGAGGTGGGGCCTAGTGGGAGGAAGTTAAGTCACTGGGGGTATATTTCTGAAATATGACCTAGCACCTTCCTGTCTCTCTCTTTGCTTCTCAGATGCCATGAAGTAAATAGGCCCCCTTCACCACGTACTCCCACCATGATGTTCTGTGCCAACACAGGCCCAAAGCAACAAGGCCAAGCCTACCATAAAGTAATATCTCTGAAGCTATAAGCCAAAATCAACCTTTCCTCTTTATAAGCTAATTACCTCAGATATTTTCACATACTAATAGAACGCTAATATAATTTTCCTTCTCCCAACTTTTCACTCTTCCCTTTCTCTTTCTGTGATTGTAAGAAAAAGAAATAAATCTTCATTAGCCAAGTCAAGGAAAATGACAGTATTCATAGTAGTCCATGAACTAGTTTTGTGAGACTTTATTTACTATTTATTTTTTGGTACCAAGGATTGAACTCAGGGGTACTTGACCACTGAGCCACATCCCCAGCCCTATTTTGTGTTGTATGTAGAGACAGGGTCTCACTGAGTTGCTTAGCGCCTCGCCGTTGCTGAGGCTGACTTTGAACTCACGACTCTCCTATCTCAGCCTCCCTAAATGCTGGGGTTACAGGCTTGCACCACCACGCCCGGCTTGTGAGACTTTTAAATGGAAGACTTTTCCAGGACAGACTGGTAGATAGCCTGGCCTGATCCTCCAGCTGCCTCATAAACAAGAAGAATATCCCCCAAGTCAGGACAAAAGATCTGACTTCCCTTCTCATACACTTTCCCCCTTAATCTACTTGTCCGAGTCAGCAATGCATTTTCCAATCCTACCACATTCTGAATCAGCATTCCAGAATTACCCAGAACATGACTGACCAGGAGCCCTCCCAGGAAGCACAAAGGGGACACTCCAAAAACTTCCCCTTGAACTTGATTCAAACTCAAATTCTTGGGTCAGCTTGTGGTTTGTAAGCCAAGGGGCAAGAGAATGTCGAGGAGAACAGGGTCTGCATTGGGCTCCTGGGAAAGTCCCTGCTGCCATCTGAGTTTTCCCCCACCCCAACAGGCCACAACTGAGAAGGGGCACTTTTACTACAAAAAGGAGAAGCAATCATACGTACAGTGATCTTGCTGGCTTGGTTCAGGGCTTCAACCCAGTCCTTCAGATCTTTCTGGTCATTGGCTTGAAGAAAATACCTCTGAGACAGGGCGTTGATGACTGTAAAGGTCACAGGGAAGGAGAGAGAAATTTCCAGGTCAGACTACATGGAACACAAGAAGAAGCCACAACCCTAAGGTGTTTGAGGTGACAAGATGGATGAAGTCCACACAGCAGATCCAGAAATTCCCTGCGATATTAGGTCACTTGCATGGATATTCAGGAAACAGCAGGCTACAACTGCTGTCTCTCCCCTCTTTAAAAGTAAGGACTATTCATTCCATTGGCCAAAGAATGGCACCTGACAACATGAGCAGCAGCCTTGATGTGCTATTCTGTGAAGATGAGGCTGCTGGTCTGCCAACTACAAGACACTCCATGGACGTCTTTACAGCATTGCTAAGAGATTTACAGTTATATGATACACACAGAATTAGGGACCCAGTGCTTTGCTTCCACTGGTCTGGACTGAGAGTCCTGCCTGTGGCTGAGTTGGAACACAATTTGCCAGAGAACAAATCTGTGCCCTAGGCCTCATTTTCAATTTGCCTTTCCATTAGGGAAACAGTTTACTTCTGGGTTCATTATTATATATTTTTTAGATCTGCTGATGACAAAATGTCAGTCATTTTTCAGTTTAGTAATAATATTTGAAAGAAATGGGAGAATCAGTGCACCAAAGGAACTTGAACCAATTTGAAGCTGAGAGAGAGGATAGCTTGAGGGACTATTTTACTCTCCTAACATCAGCCCATACTATAGGTAAAAATCTTCATGAGGTATACAGCATTCATTCATTCATTCATTAAAAAAATATTTGTTGAGCATCCACCATGCACCAGGAATCATTCTAAGTGCTGAGGCCACTGCAGTGACACAGCAAGAAACACCTCTTCCCCCCAGAAGGGTACATTCAGATCTGTCCTACATACACAAATGATTTGTCAGCATTTGCTCACAGCACTGAGTACAGTTATGAAAACTCAGTGGGAACTAAATAACAATTCAATGACAGATCCACTGAATTCACAGACAATTCACTGACTTGAGGCATCCACTAAAAGGCTCTGCTTCATGTCATCCCTGATACTGTCCCTCATTTGACAACACTGAGATCCTCAACAGAATTCTTCTTCCCATCCCCTTTCTGATCCGGCCCCACCCCATTCTTACAGTCTCCCCCTTTCGTGAGCACATCATTACTCTGCTCTAAAATGAAGAGTCCTGGAAACTTGTGCTAGATATTTTGCACCCAAGTAAACAAAAAAATGTTAACTGGTCCCGGCACATCTGTCCTTATGTTTTTAACAATCTTTGCAGCAAGACCAAAGATAGTAATATCACTTGACTCCCAGGAACATCATCGTGATTTAAGTCACTCATATACACAGGGTATAGCTCACATGCGATCACAGGACTGTCTCCGTGAAAAAGAGGAAGTTGCTATACAAGTGTTAAGAAACCCATCCCTGGCTCAGTACTTACCAAAGCAAAATGGAGTTTTGGGTTTCTGCTTTGGGGTAGCTATGCTCACCTACATCAAATAAAAAATAAAAGAAACATGAATGTTTTTTCTAACAGTGTTGAAAAGTGTTCATATATTAAAAAGAATACACTGAACATAGGCATACATTTTAAGGAATAACAATTGAGAACCCTGCACTTATTGCCTCCATTAAGAAATAGGCATTATCAGTCCTGTTTCTTAGAAGCCTTTTGTGTGCTCCTCCCTGATAGAATCCCCACCTCACAGAGATAACCGCTATCTTTTATCTGTGTTAATTTTTGCCTTTGGTCCATAAGACTGACCAGGTCCCATACACACTCACAGGATTCTGCTCCTCTTTCAACCACCAACTCCCCTTCCTAAACAGTCTCCAAATTGAAGGTGTTTTTGCTGCAGATGCAAGAACTCTCAGATTTCAAACAGAACACTCAGAAAGAGGAAGCAGCCTGTCACTCACTGCATTTGGACACACTGACCAATGGCCTTACTATCTACCCTGACCAAGGAAATGAGTACTGTCCATGAACCCAGAGAGGGGCCAAGGAATCAAGACCCTACTGAGGTATTTAAGGGGTGAGAATGAGAAAGTGGAAGTATCTTTCTATATCCTGTTGCTTTATTTCACCTTGCTTTTGCAATCCTACCTCCTGCATGTACATTTCTGAGGATCTACATATGTAAACCCACATCACTCAAGTTCACACAACTCATATTCCATCATATGACGACATAGATTAGGTGACTGTCCTTGTTACTGGTTGAACCTCACTGAGGCAGGCCTCCACCACTATACCAGGAATCTCTAAAGAGGCAGCCACCTTCCCAAGAGACCTATCCACATATTGTCATTATCCTTCTGGGCACACTATTCCCTCAATACCCTTCCCAGCTCAGGACAGTTTTCTTGTTCTCACCTCAGAGCTCCAGGAGTGATTCCTGCTTTAACACACAGAGTATTAGAAACCAGGAGCTAAAGAAAAGTCTTGAGTCAAAATTAAAGATCATGGGTTTCAGCTGCTAGGGTCTAATAATGACTGACCCACCGGTCTCTCTAGACTCTTGCTCTTGATCCTAAGTTTTTCCTACAGACCTGCCCAAATTCCTTGACTAAAATTAATATTTTTCAAATACTAATGGGAACTGTGACAGAACCCTATAAAATATCAAAAGATGAACAGGTAGTAAGGACAGCCTGGGCTTTGGAGACAGTGTCTCAAATCACAGGTGTCCCAACTGTGTGACCTCCATTTCATATCATGTTCTCTCTCATAGGGCTGACATGAGGATTAAATATGATAGTGCAGGTGAGGCACTTACCCATCCTGTCACAAAATGTGCTCATTCAGGGAGGGACTATTTATAGCTTCTGATATCTCATTTCCTTTAAAAACCTGCTCCACACCTTAACACAACAGTGCCACACTTGAAACTATGGGCAAAATGCTGACAGTCCATGAGCAAAAATGCATGAGGGCCTGAAAAAAATACCTGGCTTCCAACATACAAAACAAAAGAGGTAATAAAATGCTTGCATAATACTACTTCAATCTCACTGACAAGTATTTAACTAAATATAAGAAGTCATCTTAAGTCAGCTTCAAGTTTTCAATTAAGCATTCAGAAATTTTTCATTATATCTGAAAATAATTTGGAGCTGAAATTATCTTTTTTTTAATAAATATTTATTTTTAGTTGTAGGTGGACAGAATATCTTTATTTTATTTTTATGTGGTGCTGAGGATCAAACCCAGAGCTCCATGCGTAATAGGCGAGCACGCTACCACTGCGCCATAATCCCAGCCCCTGAAATTATCTTAGTTCACAAAAATCCTTGTGCATGTGCAAGATGACTGTCCAGAAATTGGAGCCCATTATAAATTAGATGTGTTACAGCCAAATCATGCCAAAGCAAAGTGAGCCCTTTCCAATATTTCGTAGCTAAAAATTCTTGTATGTATATTCACATGCAGACAGACAGACATATATTTATATGTATTTTTTAAGTCATAAAGGAAAGAGGTTTATTTTGGTTCATGGTTCTGGAAGTACAAGCTGAGGGGCCACAACTGTTGAAGGCCTTCCTGCCGGTAGAGTCCCAAGGTGGCACAGGGCATCATAAGGCAAGAGACAGGGAGTGTGCACGTGTGTATGTCCATATTATTTAATGAGAAAGTAGGTGTATTTTTGTATGTTTAACATGATGTGAGGTGGAAGCCATAGGGCCTAAGAAAATTCTGGAAAACATGAAGACATAAGCAAAGGTTTCATATATCCTGAATTCAGACATGGACTACTCAAATCTGTACAACTCACAGGACACTGGCACAGGACACTGGTACCCCATAAACTCACAGTCCTGGCCCCATGCTGTCTTGTTTTCCTGAGTTTCAGTCAGAACCACAATGGACATATTCCCCTTCTTTGTGTGTCTTGTACTGATCTGCAGGATTTGTTTTCTTATTGTCACTCAGCACTCATGTCCCACACATACTCTTACCCATGATTTGCTTGTCTACACTTGATAACCCTGACCATCACAGAACTGCCCTGACCCTCAGTGCCCACCTATCTCATCCAGCTTAAGAATGGCACTGAAGGGGCTGGTGTCATGGCTCAGTGGTAGAGCACTTGCCTAGCACATGTGAGGCACTAGGTTCGATCCTAAACACCATATAAAAATAAATAAAATAAAGGTAAAAACAAACCAAAAAAAAAACGTTATTCAAAAAAAAAAGAATGGCACTGAAGTCTGGCACCCAGAGACCCACTCTGGTTTATTCAGAAAATTCCCTTTTCTCCAAGATGCTCATATTTATCATTGACTAGAGAGCACCCTTAGCTGACTTCACCCTGCCTGGATTACAAATGGTCTGTTTAAACAACTCAGCGGCAGCCTACACTGTGAGAACCCTACCCCTGTGCTTAATGTGGGAACTGAAGTGTCCAAAGAGAAAGTGTGGCTTTTTGCTTGTTTTTCTATCTTCATCCAATCTGCAGTCAGGAGGTACACGGGAGTGCACACATATACATTTATAATGTGTCTCAGACGTAATCACTTGCCACACGGGGATCACCCACCAAAGCAACTCATTGATGAACTAACAGGATCGGTTCTAGTTCAAAGGTAAAGACCCTCAACATCTCTGATCAACTTCCCAAGGAGTAAAGCTAGACTACAAATACTAGTCCCCTTCATCTAATTGCAGAACAGCAAAAGGAGAAAATAAAATTCTATCTGCCTGTTGCTGTGTGCCCCAGAAAGGCCAAAGAGGCAGTCTCATTTAGTACTGAAATATGGCTTTGGCCCCTTCTTGACATTCTGCCACCAGGAGGTGTGATCCCTCCCTGCCTGTCACTGCCTGTTGGTGATCATGCCAGGCTACTACAGCCGACTTCAGACATGGGGAAGGAAGAGAGGGCCTGCATGAAGCAGTATGGCTGCCAAGTGGGCGAGGACACCTGACAGTCTGGCTTCAAGTGAGGGCTTCTGAGTGCAAACGTCCTCCCACCCCAAGGTGGCCACAGTTTAGTCACTGCACCGCAGAGGTTGACTGGCAGGTCCTATGAACACACCAGCAGTGAAAAAAGACCAGAGACACAAGGAGGGGAGTGGGCATGGGTTGCCTACTAAGTGACGCAGACAGGGCTACTCCACAGCTCAGAAGACTCAGGAACTCACTCTTATCAGATCAAACACAGACCAGAGGCAGAAAGCTCTGCAGCAGCCCTAGGGTACTGCTAGGGCCAGCCCCACCCTGTCTGCCCTTGGCCGGAAGTGGAGCTGGGGCCCCTCTGGCAGGAGTAGCAACAGCCAAACCAGATCTTGGAGTGCTGCCTAGCTCTGCCCTGGGGTCTAGAATGACCTTGCCCCTTGAAATGGAATTAAGAGCAAGAGAATAAGCAAGGGGTTTTAAGTTGGGGTCTCTGGATTAGTCTTAGGCAAAGTTAGGGTTTGTACATACATATATACATTTAACTCCAAAGGAATTCTATACTTTCATCAAACTGTCAAAAGAATCCATGACCCACACCTATGCAAAAATAAATAAGTCAAGAATCAGTGTTTTAAGGATAGGTAACAGGGACCAAGCCCTGACAAAATAGGACCAGACTGGCAGCGGGACAGTAGGGCTGGCTGTGCAAAGATGGTTAGAATGGAAGAGAAGGGCCATGGGGCAAAGAGGGAAGGTAGGTGGTGCCAAAGACCAGTTTCAGTTGTTCTCTAGTTTAACCAAAAACTGGCTCTGCTACTGTGGATCCCCTGGATGACATCAGATCTGGCCCTTTCATCTCTAGATGGCCTCCTAAAGGACTACATACCAGACCCCATCTTCCCAACCCTAGCCCTTAGAAGACTCCTACAGAAACACCCCCATACACACAAGGCAAACCAGGCCCTCTGACATTGTGGGCAAATGCTTTACCCTCGGAGGGAATACCTCAGGGTTAATGACAACCTGGAACACCAAACTGGAACACCAGCACCCAAGGCTAACTGTTTCTCTGGGAAAACCCCTGCTTTCTGGCATTGGGTCAGGCAGGAGTTAAAGGTTCTCATTTCTCTGTAATCTGACCCAGTGGCAGCTGTGAGTTTGCAAAAGGGCCCATGCAGGCCTGCCTGTCTCAGGAAGGGCTACAAGTCAAGTCATCCTTTCTAAACGAGGCAGCCTCCAAAGAAGAGAACACTAAAAAACCCTCATCTGAATCTGAGCTGCATTTATAAATCATGATTCAGCAGGAGATTAAATTCACTCTCCTCTCACCAAAAAAAAAAAAAAAAAAGTCTTTTTAAACTCTCTCAAACAGAAGAGGGTTTCAGTTTTCATTTTTTACAAGGTTCTCTGCTCCCTCCCCTCTTGATTCTCCTTCTGGAGAAATGACCTAATGAGCTCACAGCAAGTTGGGAAAAGAGAGGGGAGGGAAGGCAGGCCCAGGCCTTGGGCTGGTCTGGCCTGGGGAGGCAGCCACATTTCTTACCACAAGGCATGCACAAATTGCCCGCAGCTGTGCTAGCAAAGCTTTACTTTTAAAGGCCCTTCCCCCTTCCCCTGAGGCCATTATCTCCTCTCTCTAATTCTCTCAGAGCATCTTCTGTGTTTGCACTGAGTTGTATCTGCCAGACTTGGCCTGCCCCTGGGGTCAGCCTGCCCCTCCAGCTAAAGATGGCTGCTCCTCCCTCTGAGCTGGGGCATCTGCAGATTCCCTTCCAGAGCAGCTGAGATGAAGGCTAACCACAAGGCTCCCAAACTAGTCACCAGATGGAGCTGGTGGCCACTCAACTCAGGGACTTCTTTTCCCATCTCAGGATCCTGAGGGTGCAAGAGGGTGGTCAAGGAAGCAGCAGCCCCCAAAAGGCCTAAAGTGAGGGACTGTAGGGAGAGCAAGACTTCCAGAGCTGGCTGGGTGCCACCTGGCTCTTCTCACTGTACAAAGAGTTCCTCTTTCTGGGGAGGCTCTAAATCCCTCGGCCTTTTTATCATTGCTGCATCATGGGTCAGCAGTTGTGCCTGCCCCAGGGAGGGGCTGCTAAAAGCAGCTGAATTCAGCAGTTACATTGGGCATCATTAACCAGCCCCCACACCCACGTCTCAACACAGAACAGGGGCTGCTCTTGCCCCTCTAGCTGCCTGCCAGACAGTTATATGGCTGTGTGTGCTCCTGGCACATGTGAGTACCTTCTCTGGCATTATTAACCTTCCCTCCACAGGCATACTGTCCAGGTGATTGGTAAAATTTTAGAGAGGCCTCAGATCTTTCTTTCTTGCTGCTGTTTAACATACCCATTGAGTCCTTTAAAATTACTGGATTTGGGGTTTTATGTTCCTTTTTGTCCCAAATTATTTTTTTAAAAAAAAGTTTATCCCACTGCACCCCCCACCCCCACCCCCAGCTCAGCTAACATCTGCACTCCTTTTGCAGGAAGTAGGAGCATTATGGACTACTAGAGTATGGATCTAGAATATCCCTCGAAGACCCATAGCTTGAAGCTAGTGGGAGACGATGAGGCCTTCAGGAGGTAAAGCCTATGAGGAGGTCTTAAGTGATCTGAGGATTGTGGAACCCCAAACTCTATTTTTTTCCTTCGCTTCCTGGCCGTGAGATAGGTGATTTTGCTCCACCATGTACTTTCTTCATGATGTGCACCTCACCACAGACCCCAAAGCAACAGGGCCAACAGACCATGGACTGAAAACTCTAAAACTGTGAACCAAAGTAAACCTTTTCTCTTTATAATTTGATTGGCTCAGGATTGTATTATAGTGATGGAAAGCTGAGACTGATGTGCCCAAGGAGGAAAAGGCTGTGGGTCTAGCTTCCAGGAACTTACTAACCACCATCACACCCACCTCAGCCAGCAGCATATCTTCCATAGGCAATATATTGGGAAGGGGAACATTATAGTGCCCACGGAATGTCCCCAAATGCTAAAGGATATAACACTTCCTCTTGTTTAGATATCAAACCTACTTAGAGAATATGAAATTCCCAGAGCTCCAGGTCAACGTTACCTTCGAGATGTAGGTCAGCTGCAAAGATCCAACAGCCCCTGCCCCAACTGCCAGGTTCTGAAAGACACATGTTGTTCATTTTAAGAAGGAAGCCATGTGAGAAAGTGAACACAGCATCAAAAGACAGAACATCAAGATCCCAGTTCAGTTTGTTACTTTCCGGCCTCGCAACCTTGGGCAACCCTCTTAACCATTCTTTAGTTCCCTTTCCTTGCCTACAAAACAAGGATATCAATTCCTGAATAATAATTCCAATGACAACAACTCAGATTTCCATCAGGAACCCTCACCTTATTATAGTGAGTTATTCCAGGACAATGGTTAAAAGTCTGTACTCTACCCTTTGACTGTGAAGTTCTTTAATCACTGAGCCTCAGTTTTCCTTTATGTAAAAACAAGGACTATAATACAAGTTATCCAAAATGCGTGGGATAAGAAGCGTTTGAATTTCAGATTTTTCTCAGGTTTTGAAATATATGCACATACAATGAGAAATCCTGGGGTGGACCCAAGTCTAAACATGAAATTTCATTTATGCTTCATATATATATTTTACACATAGTCTGAAGGTAATTTTATAATTTTTTTTATTAGTACTAGGTATTGAACTCAGAGGTACTTAACCACTGAGCCACATCGCTAGCCCCTTTTTATATTTTATTTAGAGACAGGGTCTTGCTGAGTTGCCTAGGGCCTCACTAAGCTGAGGCTGCCTTTGAACTCTCAATCCTCCTGCCCCACCCTCCCAAGTCACTGGGATTATAGGCGTGCCACCATGCCCAGCTATACAATAACACCTGCGTGTTGACCGCAACCCATCACATGAGGTCAGGTGTGGAATTTTCCAGTTGTGGCATCATAATAGCATTAAAATAGTTTCATATTTTGAAACATTTTGGATTTTTGAATTTTCAGATTGGGAATGCTTCACCTGTAGTACTTACCTCATAAGACAGTTGTAAGGGTGAGTTAATATATTTAAGAGTGCTTGGAATTGTCCCTGATACCTAGAATACTCTCAACAAATGTTAGCTAATATGGTTTTTTCAACTCTGACTTATCTGATCTCATTGACTTTGTCCTGTTTTACGTATTTCAAAATTCTTTCCATAATACATACATAGTTTACAAACTCACACAATACAGAAATTAGCCTACTTCACAGGACTGTTATGAGTAGCAAATGAAATGATCTCGGGACACTAAAAAACAATGATTAAATGTACTATTAAAACAAGAAGCAGCTCACAGGCACCATGTCTGGCAATACATTCCACCTTGGCATAACCTTCTTGGCTTTCTAATTACTCCATTGTCAGGAATGAAGCAATACAGACACTGAGATTACAGGTTAATACCAAGATATTGGCCGAGATATCATAGCTGTGGATATTCTAACATGTACTTTGGAAAACCCACTCCCCCATGAACCTGAGAATCTGGAGCTGCAAATGACCTTGAAAACTGTTACCATTAGCCTCAAAGAAGCAACTTTGAAGTTCCCAATACCTGGGTTTATCTCAAAGCAATAAAAGAAGGTAAATCTTGGATCAAAGAAATTTAGTAAATTTACCTAAGGATTAACAGCGAAATGACCTATCATTCCAGGAGATGGCTTTAAGAAATGTCTTAGATGGCAGTGAAGAGTCCTTCTAGCCCCAGTTATCTAACTTAACATACATCTTTGAAGCAAATTCAATGTATAAAATTTCCTATTCACAAGAAATTAGACAGAGATAGCAACAATAAAAGGATTCTTAGAACTCCAGCGTCCTAGCCAGGTGTGGTAGCACATACCTGTAATCCCAGCAGTTCAGGAGGCTGAGGCAGGAAGATCAGGAGTTATAAGCCAGCCACAGAAACTTGGCGAGGCCCTAAGCAACTCAGTGAGACCCTGTCTCTAAATAAATTTAAAAAAGGGGGGGGGGGCTTGAGATGTGGCTCAGTGGTTAAATGCTCCTGTATTTAATCCCAGTACCAAAAAAGAACCCCCAGTCCTAGTAAAAGACCTAGAGAAAAGGCCCTGCACTCCAACTCCCTCCTTTTGCAAATGAGACAGTAAGTCTAAAAACCGTCTTTGAGGGACTAGGGGTAAGTCAGTGGTAGAGTGCTTGCCTAGCATGTGTGAGGCCCTAGGTTCCATCCCCAGCACTGCATATAAAGAAACAAAGAGCTGCCTTTGAGTAACCAAATTAGCATTTAAAATGTGGGTGATCTGATTTGCATCTTTATTTACATATTTTTTCCTGTCTTCATAGCCTTTTTTTTTTTTAAGAAAATCTGGGTTAAGAGAGACAATGTACATGTATGAATATGTAAAAATAAATCCCATCAGTATGTACAACTATAATTCACCAATAAAAATGTGGGAAAAATAAAAATAAATAAAATTGTAAAAATTGTTAATGAAAAAAAGAGAGACAGGCCTATAGAACAATATCCTTGATGAATGTAGATGCAAAAGTCCTCAAAAAAAATTTGAAAACAGAATTCAAGAACACATTAAAAAAAGCATGCACCATAATCGAGTTGGTGATAAAAGTCCTTCTGAATAAACTAAAAGTTCTGAATAAACTAGTGTAATGGTCAATCTGAATTGTCAACTTGATTGGATTAAGAGGCTTCTGGATGTGCCAGTGAGGGTGTGTCTAGGAATGACTGGCAGGTGGGACAGCAAACTGAAGTAGAGACCCTCCCTAAGTGTGGGCAGCACCCTCCAATACGATGGTGACTGGGACAGACTAAAAATTGGAAGAACAAAGAAGCAACAGCAGATGCAAGCTCAATTTTTCTTGAATGGATTCTTGACTGCTGCTACAATCGGCTGAGGAATACTCTAGTTTCTTCACTTATCTAAAGCAGACCCTGCCAGGATTCTCCAGGGAGTTTCCAGAAGCTTTTGGTCTCAGACTAGGGTAGCACCATTGATCCCTCTTGTTCTGAAGCTTCAGCCTCTTGGACTGTGCAGCAACTGCTTCCTCTAGCTCTCCAGCTTGTAGACAGCCATTGTGGATTATCCAGCTTCTGGTCGCATAGCCAATTTAATAAATCCCCTTTTTATAATCACACTTCCTGTTGATTCTGTTCCTCTAGAGAACCCTAACTAATATAATTAGGTATAGAAGGATAATACCTCAACATAACACAAGCTATACATGACAAACCCATAGCTAACATTGTACTGAATGAAGAAAAACTGAAAGCATTTCTTCTAAAATCAGGAAGAAGTCAAGGGTATCCACTCTCACCACTCTTATTCATCATAATTCTTGAAAAAAATTTTTTTTGGTTCTGAGAATTAAATCCAGGAATGTTGAACCACTGAGCAACATCCCCAGCCCTTTTCTATATTTTATTTAAAGACAGGGTCTCACTGAGTTGCTAAGTGCCTCACTTAGTTGCTGAGGCTGGCTTTAACTCATGATCCTCCTGCCTCAGCCTCCCGAACTGCTGGGATTATTGCATGCGCCACCATGCCTAGTAATACTTGAAATTTTAACCAGCGCAATCAGATAAGAGAAATAAATAAAAGGAATAAGAAGAGGAAAGGAGGAAGTCAAATTAATCCTGTTTACAGATAATCGGATTCTATACCAATAAATAAATATTCCACCAAAGACTCTTAGAACTAATCAACAAATTCAGGCAAGTAACAGAATGCAAAAATCAACATATAAAAATCAGTAGCTTTTCTATAAACCAATAATGAACTTACTAAGACATCAGGAAAACAACCCCATTCACAAGTCTCAAAAAATAAAATACCTAGGAATAAGCCTAACCAAGGAGGTGAAAGACCTCTACATTGAAAATTATTGGGTGCTGGGAAAAGAAATTTTAGAAGACACTAGAAAATGGAAAAACTTCCCATGTTCATAAACTGGGATAACCAATATTGTTAAAAGGGCCATACAATCAAAAGCCATCTACAGATATAGTGTAATCCTCATCAGAAATCAATGACATTCTTTGCAGAACTAGAAAAAAAAATTGTAAAATTCAGATGGAAGCACAAAGACCCCAAATTGCCAAGGCTGTCCTAGGTAAAATTGCAATGCTGGAGGCATATCAGTACTTGATTTCGCAATATACTAGAGGGCACAGTAACAAATACAACATGGTATTAACCTAAAAACAGACATGGAGACCAATGGAATAGAACAGAGGACCCAGAAATAAACTCATGTACCTACAACCAAGTGATTCTTGACAAAAGTGCCCAAAACATATGCTGGAGAAAAGACAAACAACAAATGGTGCCAGGAAACTGTATGTCCACTTGTAGAAGACTTTCGGAAGTAGACCCCTCTCTCTCACTGCACACAAGTATCAATTCAAATGGATCAAAGATCTTAATCTAGGACCTGAGACTTTGAAACTACTAGAGGAAAACACAAGAGAAACACTTCAAGATATTGGCACAGGCAACAATTTCCTGAATATGACTTCAATAGCTCAGGAAATATAATAAAAAATTGACAAAGGGAACTATATCAAACTAGAAAGCTTCAGTACAGCAAAGGAAACAATCAACAGAATGAAGAGTCAAACTACACAATGGGAAAAAATCTTTACCACCTATTTATCCAACAGAGGATTAATATCTAGAATACATAAGGAACTCAAAAAAATAACAACAGTTGGCTCACACTTGTAATCCCTGAAACTCGAGAGTCTGAGGCAGGAGGATCGCAAGTTTGAGGTCAGCCACAGCGACTTATTAGCAAGGCCCTAAGCAACTTAACAAGAACTTGTCTCAAAAATATATATAAAGGGCTGGGGATGTGGCTCATTGGTAAAGTGCCCCTGGGTTCAATCCCTGGTACAAATAAAAAAACAATAATAATAATAATAATCCAACCACTAAGTGAGCAAAAGATCTGAACAGACATTTTTAAAAGTACAAATGCTGGTTACCTACCCCCTCCAAAAAAAGTACAAATGCCCAATAAATATTTGGAAAATGTTCAAAATCTTTAGCCATTATGGAAATATGAATCAAAACTTAATTGAGATTCCATCTCATCCCAGTCAGAATGGCTATCATAAAAATAAAATAAACACTGGCGAGGATGTAGAAAGAAATTCTCATACACTATTGCTGGAAATGTAAATTAGTACAGCCACTGTGGAAAACAGAAAGGAGGTTCCTCAAGACTAAAATTAGAACTACCATATGATCCAGCTATAGTACGCCTGGGTATATGCCCAAAGAAAATGAAATAAGTATATAAGAGAGACCTGCATATCCATGTTTACTGCAGCACTATTCACAATAGCCAAGTTATAATATCAGCCTCCTTGCCTATCAACAAATCAATGGATAAAGAAAATGCAATATATATACACAATGGAGTATTATTCAGCCATACAGAAAAATGAAATCATATAATCTTCAGGAAAAAACTGGAGGTCATCATGTTAAATGAAATAAGCAGGCTCAGAAAGACAACTACTTCATGTTTTCTCTCACATGCAGAAACTAAAAAACAGTGAGAACCAGACACATCTGTGATCCCAGCGACTGAGGAGGCTGAAATATGAGGATTGCAAGTTCAAGGCCAGCCTCACCAACTTAGAGAGACATTGTCTCAAAATAAAAAAATAAAAAGGTCTGGGGATGTGGCTGGGTTAAATCCCCAGTACCCCCCGCCACACATACACAAACACACAAAAGTGAGAAAGAGAAAGACAGGTCTTGTAACATCCAAAAAAGAAGCTACCAGCTCCAAAAGTATGGAGTGACTGACACGGCCCTAGAGGGGACCATGAGCCACACTCTAGGCAAAGACTGTCCAGAATTTGATTGCCAGAAGCAGACCTGTGTCTGTATGGCTTCACTGTGACCAAGGGCTCCAGGGGTACACAGAGATGCAGGCCTCTGCTTGAGTCTGCACATCTGCCTGCACCCTGCTGGGAAGTCCAAGAGAGTGACGTGTGAGTGAGGGGATTTGTCCAATATCACAAAATTGGTGGCAGAACTTGACCTAAAGTTTGGGTCTCCCGGTTTCCATACCAATGGCCTAGAAGCAGCATGGTGTAATTTAAAAAGCTTCAGCTGCTGGACTTCTAGCTGTAACTTTAACATTCGATGACTGGAGGCAAGTTTATTTTCCTATAAAATGGAGATAATAAGCCCTGTGTCATAGGGTGGTTGAGAGAATTACATGAAAATACATAGAGAGGACGCAGCACATGGCAGCTCCTATCCCCCTCCGCAAGGCTAATTACAAGATGCAAGTGCCAAGGCTCAGGGCTACTCTTGCAAAACTCACTCTCCTCACCCCAACCACAGCCCAAAGGCCTCCAGAGCCCTATCTTCAGTTATGAGTGATGAAGTAGGATTGGGGGAACTATTTGGACTCTAACCCACATGTAATGACAGATAAGGGCTATTCAGATTTCAACTACTTCATCCCCTCCACCCACCCCCAAAGGACTGCTCCACCCTCCTCCCCTGCCTCTCTCTGTTCAGCAAGATACAGCAGCAGTCCTCCAGGCCCAGTTACCCAGGGACAAGAGTGTCCACACCCTTCCCACACACATTCTGCTCTTAGGCTCCAGTGTACCCTCTCCCTCTCCATCACAAGGAGCCAGGAAAATATGACAAAAGTCTGAAAAAGATGCTTCTCCACCACTGTCTTCCCCACCAAGAGGGAAATAGATGACACAGGAGAAAACAGCACCAGGATTCCTAAAGCTTGATCCAAAGTCAGCGTCCACTCCAATTACTAGACCTCGAAGACTAATAGTGACAGCTCCCTGCCAGAGTGGCACACAGGCAAACCCAGGCAGAGACACTTCCTAATCAAGGAATGATGTACCAACATGGCTGGGCTGAGGGCCTGGGCCACCAGATGTCAGGGTAGGAACACCAGGAATCAGCACTCAGGGAAGGACAGGGTGTCAGGCCCATGCAAGCTGCCTCCTCTGGCCACAGTTCTTTGCAGCCTCCTCCAGCGAAGAACAAACTCAGAAGCCTCCTTCATTGACCCCAGACTACCCTGACCTCCTGTTTCTCTGAGTTCACGTACACAGCTTCTTCTCCAACTTCAGTGCACGCCAGAATCTCCTGGGAGAACCTGTCTCAAAATAATAAATAAATGAAAGGCTGATGATGGAGCACCCTTGAGTTCAACCCCCAGGACCAGAAAAAAAAAAAAAAAAAAAAAAAACCTATACTGTGCCATTCATGCTGCTATATATACTTTCATATATGGTTGACGAATCCCAACAATCCCACTTTACAGATGAAGAAACAAAGAACCCAACAGGTGAAGCAACTATCCCAAGGTCCCACAGGCTGCAAGCAGTCTAGCCAGCACTCAAAAACCCAACCCTTCTGGATGCCCAAATCCTTTATGGCACTTTCCTTGATGCCATGTCACCTCCAATGAGGCATTATCTAAGAGTTGATTATCAATGAAAGACAAATACAAGAGCAAGACCAGCAGGGTTACACCAAATGAGGCCCTCTACAGTTGCCTAAGCTGGGCAGGGCATGAACTAGTCCAACTGGCTCTTGGGTGCCAACCTCCAAAAGACCAGTGATTGAGAGAGCAGAAAGGGGAAAGGAGGAGAGATCCTGGAGCCCTCTCTACTCCTTACCTTCTCTTATATCCCCCTGGAGTGGCTAGCTGAGAGCAAAAAACTCAGTTGGTGGTCCAAAAGTAGAGAGGGAAATGCCCATGTCAATCCCATGCTCCAACATGTCTGCCCATGAGCTGAAATCACCACCCAAACAACCAAAGCCAAGATCATCCCAACTCACAGCAAAGAGCTTGTTTAAAGAGATGGAGGTAGGGCTGGGGTTGAAGCTCAGTAGAGGAGCTCTTGCCTCGCACATGTAAGGCACTGGGTGCGATCCTCAGGAAGGAAGGAAGGAAGGAAGGAAGGAAAGGAAGGAAAGGAAAGAAAAGAAAAGAAAGAAAGAAAGGTATTGTGTACACTTTTTTTAAAAAAAAGAGACTAGGGTAATGGGATTGCAAGGAAGGAGCACAGCTAACTCTGCCTCACATTTCACAGCCCCTCCCCCTGGCATAAGAGAATAACCAAGGGGAAAGTAACCATGCTGTTCCCAGGAGTCAGGTGACCTGGGCAGTGGCTGCACCTGCTGCCGTGGAGTCCAACACATCTCCTCCTTCCACCCCTCAATCCACTCCCTGATTCTAACTTCAGGCAATATGAAGTGTCCATAGCTACTCTTCCCAGTCTCCAGATAAAAATACATATATAATCTTGCCCTTCCTGAGAAACCGATTCTGTATCACAAACTGCTATGTTGGTTTAATGCTCCTGTTCTGTTACCTGGACGTCTGTTTCTTGTGGATATGCCAGCACTTGCGTGAGACAGGACGAGCTTTCGGATCTGTAAGCCTGCTGGCCATCACACCCTGAGTTCTCTGTTCCCTTTCCTGCCCTCTTCCAACCCTGGCAATAGAGACTTAAGAGACCTGCTCAAAGGCCTGGGCTCCAGTACCTCCTGGACACATGTGGGTCCTGAGACTCTGCCTGTTGGCCACCTGGATGACTCTAAAGCCTTACACTTAATACACCAACTCTTTCACTCCTTTCTTTAACCAGCTTCCTACACATCTGCCTCAAACTCATAGGCTGGTACCCTCCACCCTCTCATGATTCCCCTCCCAACCTCCCCATTTCTGTCAGTGGCCCCACATCCTCTCCCCAGAAAACCAGGTACTAAACTTTTTTTTTAAATCTTAAGTATTTATAGCTCACTACATTTAAAGAAATATACCGAGATATATAACTTAGTCCTAACAAACCTATAAAAACAAATAGAAAATTACTATGATATACATACATTGTTAAAAACTGAGTTGAAAAAACATATCATTACTTTATAGGTACATGAGGTTATTTTCATGGTTTGTTTATTACTTATTATTTTGAATTAGTTATCAGCAAAATGCAACACAGGAAAAGTTAATTTGAAGTTTTTTTCCCCAGGGTCATCTAATAAAGACATCTCTAATCTTTTTATAATTAGCTGATACACTGTCCTATACCAATGCATTTTATTAACCTGAAGAAATTAAGTGAAATAAGGTTAAAAAATCATTCATTTACAAAACAATTAGTATATTATTTACTGTTCAAAGTTAATGAATAATATTGAGCACATCCTATTTTCCAGGATCTAAAACATATTTGTTACTTTATAGAATTCTCAAAACCATTCTTTCACATAGATAATAATATATTTAACAGATGAGAAAAATAAGAATCAGACTGATAAGAACCTGTTTGACACCACAGGCAGTAACGTTCATAATGATGGACAATTTTCAGGAAACATATCTGTTTTTCACATTTGTGCTGTTACCACAAAGTCTCAGCTTCTGTTTCTTTTCTTAAAGTTGTATAGATACAGTGTTTTTACTGATGACCATCACTTCTCTTTCCCAAATAAACAACTTAGTCTTCCTAAGTATCATCATCACTACTTATCTGTAATTTCTTGCTTATAAATTTTAATTAAATATACACTAAGTGGGAATGTACAGTATTAAGTATTACTCTATCAGTTTGGATTTTTAAAATGACACAGGCACACACACTTTAGAAGCTATACCTAACAGGAAATAGATATGAACTGTTATTCCTAAAATGTATATATTTTAAATTAACCTCATTAGCTGGGTGTGGTGGAGCAGTCCTGTAATCCAACAGCTCCAAAGGCTGAGGCAGAAGGATTCTGAGTTCAAAGCCAGTCTCAGCAACTTAGCAAGGCCCTAAGCAACTTGGCAAAACCCTGTCTCAAAATTAAAAATAAAAAGGGCAAGGGATGTGCCCCAGTGGCTAAGTGCCCCTGGGTTCAACCCCTGGTATCAAAAAATAAATGTACGTAAAAAGTTAAAAATAAATTAACCTCATGGGCTGGGGCTGTAGCTCAGTGGTAGAGCACTTGTCTCGCATGTGTGAGTCACTGGGTTCGATCCTTAGCACCACATGAAAATAAATAAATACAATAAAGATACTGTGTCCATCTACAACTAAAAAATTATTAAAAATTAATTAATTAACCTCATTAAAGTTTTTGGCTTATAAATATAACTATAGAGGACATTAGGAAGATGTATGTGTAACACATACATAACACATCCCATGATGGTCAGCTATGTGGTGATTCTACTTCACCCCTCAGTCAGTCATCAAGCCCACCATTTTCTTCCTTCTCATGGCCTAAACGTGCCCCCTCCTCTCAGTTCCTACCACTCACCTCCCTAGATATAGAGGAAGCTCTATGATCAGTTTCCAGCTGTCACCTCCAGCCCCAGTTCTCCCACCTCCCCATCCATCCTGACATCACTGCCAGAACAAACTTCTTAACAAATGATACCTCTGTAGCACTTAAGAGTTTATCAAAGCACTTTCACATACATTATTTTATTTAATCTTCAGAGCAACTATGCTGCAGATAGAGATCATTAATATCATTATCATATATTACAGATGAGAACGGGAGGTTCAAAACATGGAAGTTTCCTTAATGAATGTATTCATCATATTGTGCTCAGCTGACATAATTAGTAAAAATGGACTCCAAAGCAAAATCTAACTTGCAGCCCCTCTCCCAAATACACAATAGCCTGCTTTGCCTTAGAAACACAATTTTAATAAGAAGAAAAATGGCATTGTTTTGTATATAATTAGATACATAGAGAGATACACATAATAGATATATGAAGCAAATATTGAAGGTTAAAGTCTAAAGCAAGTAGAATAACATACCTAAAGACAAATACTAAGAAAACTTACAAGAGTCTCACCATGGTCTTGCAATAGTAAAATTTCTGCTAAGTTCTATAGCAGGTATCTATTCAGTTGGTTGGATTTGAATGCCAAGTAGTGCTAACTATTGACACAATTGTTCCAAAGAGCTTCCTAGATATTTATTTTTTTATTCATTTATTTATTGGTATTAGGGATTGAAACCCAGGGACTCATGCACACTAAGCACACACTTTACCACTGAGCTACATCCCTGGTCCTTAATTCTTAAAAATTTAGATAAAGTACATGCTGATTTAAAAGCAAGACTTGTTCAATTTTTTTTAATTAAAAAGTTTTACTAGTGAAAATAAAACAAAATTCCACATACAACATTTTATGTTAATTCTCAAAAAGACTACACAATTTATTCTAAAAACTTTAGTTTAATAATAATTTTATCCTTAAAATAAATTTTATTTTGTAAAACTTTAGATCTGTTGCCTTTTCTTCTTTTTCGTTTTCTTTTTGATGGTACTAGAGATTGAACCTGGGGACATCCTACCACTAAGCTACCTTCCCAGCCCTTTTGGAACTTTTGGAATATCACAAAGTATGCTGCATTTTTACTCTAGTGAAATATAAACAAAAGCACCTCAGCAAGCCTTTTTTTCTTTCTTCTTCTTTTTTTTTTGGAGATCAAACCTCGCTCATACTAGGACAGGGCTCTACTTAACACTGAGCTGCACCTCACAGCTTTTTTTTTTTTTTTGGTACTGGAGATTAAACTCAGGGGCACTCGACCACTGAGCCACATCCCCAGCCCTATTTTATGTTTTATGCAGAGACAGGGTCTCTCTGAGTTGCTTAGCACCTTGCCTTTGCTGAGGCTGGCTTTGAACTCATGATTCTCCTGTCTCAGCCTCCCTAAGTGCTGGGATTCGCCACCGCACCTGGCTTCTTTTTAGTTTTTTTATTTTAAGTCAGGATCTCTCTAAATTGCCAGGCTGAACTGGAACTTGTAATCATCCTGTCTCAGCGTCCTGAGTAGCTGGGATTAACAGGTGTGTACCACTGTGCCTGACTGCACATCAGCCACTCTAATGAACTTTTTCAATTAAGTGTTAACATGGATAGTTAATTATACTAATTATACAAAATCCATGAATTTAAAAAAACTTGAACAAATATAAATAAATATAAAATTTAAATTTAAAAAGATTTTAAAATCCCAGAAAAATATGTTTGCCCAAACTATTGCTGAAAAATCGGTAAGTTATCATGATGCTTAAACACTCAGAAGATCTCTGGTCAGAAAAGCAATACTAGATGCCCTGCTGAGGGGATTCTGACTGGAGGAGAAGAAAGGGAGGGAGAAACTTGTTTATATCTAACCTTCCTACACTGAATTTTGAGCTACGTACACATATTGTCCATTTTTAAAAGAAAGTTATTTACTGGTTCTTGGCATTTGGGCAAGTCGAAGTACATCATGCAAAAATCTTTTAAATACTGATGGATTTCAATGAGACTTTGCTTAAGGAGATCTTTGATACAGAAAACATAAATTTTTTTTTAAAATGCCAATTTTTGCCCAATCTTTAAGACAATATTGTCCACTACATATATGAATAGACTCTCTTCCCACACATGCATATACTTTTCACTAAAATGCAGCCAAATGTACATCCCGTTGTAAATACTGCCAAAACTCTTTGACCCTATCAATACAAAGTACTGCTTTCAGCTCATTTGGAAAAAAGAGAAAGAAAGAGGGAGAGGGGGAGGGAGAACACACACGTTCATGCAACAGGCTTCCACTGGGTTCTCAGATTTACCATGAGAGGCAATATTTTGGATATTATGATGATCCAGAATTCACATGCCCTTTGGAAAGTAAATGTATCTTTTTAAAAAAGAAAAAGAAAAAAATACATCTTACAAAGTAAATCTGATAAGAACAGCAACCTAGTATCACTTAAGCCTCAGTTTACACCTTGTTCAGGGCCTTATAATTTAGTCCTGTAATTACTTAGCCTCATGTGCATTACAGAGGTTGAACACCAGCATTACTGTGCAATTAAAACATAGTTCATTACTCTGTAGGTCACTTTAATAAAGTAGAGCAGCCCTAATTCAGAAATTTTATCTCTTCCATCATGATGATAGAGACCAGCATTAAATTAAAACACAACTGCTGGGCTGGGGTTGTGGCTCTGTGGTACAGCACTTGCCTAGCATGTGTGTGAGGTACTGAGTTCGATCCTCAGCACCACATAAAAACAAATAAATAAAATAAAGGTATTGTGTCCATGTACAGCTAAAAAATATTTTTTTAAAAAAATACAATTGCTAAGGGCTGGGGATGTAGCTCAGTGGTAGAGCACTTGGTTAGCACTTTCAAGGCACTGGGTTTAATCCCCAGGACAAAAAAAAATATATAGCAAAAAAAAACAAAAACAAAACCTGTTAGTGCCATAACATCATGAAATTGTTTTTAAAAAAATACAGTCAATGTTTGTTTCTAATCAAGAATTATTTGCATGCAAGATGAGTCAGTTTTAGAAAGAGATCTGCTGTACAAGATCACATCTATGATCAACAATATGGTGTTGTACACTTAGAAATTTGTTAAAAGGATAGCTCTCATGTTAAAATGTTAAATATGCTTATTTCAACAAAAAAGGATTATTTTGTTTGCTTGATGCTGTCAGCATATTATGCTTTAGCCAAATCAGTGACCATAATCAATAATATTGAAACTTCAATTTAGAGGGGTTCCTTTAACTAATGGGATTTCGCCTCAGTTTAATGTCACCAATGCCTGTATGAAAAAAACCTCAAATCCTTAATTTACCACATAGATTCTAAATTCTGCCAAAGAGTCAGGCTGTACTTGGTCCCTGCCGTGTTGATGGTTCTGTTTTTGCGATCCCGAGATCCAGCCCAGGACTTGCTAGTGCTAAGCAAGCACTCTACCACTGAGCTTCCTCCCCAGTCCTTTTTATTTTTTATTTTGAAACATAGTCTTGCTAAATTGCCCAGGCTGGCTTCAAACTTGTGAATTTCCTGCCTCAGCCTCTCAAGTCACTGGGGTTACAGGTATGTACCACCACACCTGGCTATCCCCACTGTGCTGACCCCTAATATTCCCCCACTGTATGCCCCACTGGCAGACACTATTGCTGATGTCCCAAATTCCCTCAGCTCAGCTTCAGGGCCTGCTGGTAGCATTTGCCCACACATGGAAAGCTGCAGTTAGCGACTGTTCAGCACAGACATATCAAAGCCCAATTCTCTAGGTACAACTCTGAGGCTTAGCTCTCCCCAGAACTATCATCAGCCACAAGATTTCCATCTGAGCTCACACCCTCATCTAGTTTCCTCCCTTCCCTATCCTGCTCCCCCCTTCTCTCCTAATGCTCCTCACGGGAATGTTTTCTTCATGAAAAATTTGCCCACAAAGCCTTGTCTGGGTGCCTGATTCCTCATGTTATGGTTTCGATGTGGGGCCTCCCCCACCAAATCTCACGTGTGAGACAATACAAGAAGGTTTGGAGGAAAAATGACTGGGTTAACCCACTTAGTACATTAGTCCCTGTCTGGATTAACTGAGTGGTAGTGGAAGTGGTAGGGTGTGGCTACAGGAGGGGGGAACTGGGGTGTGGCTTTGGGGTATATATTTTGTATCTGGAGGATGGAGTCTCTCTCTGCTTTCTGATCATCACATAAGCTGCTTCCCTCTACCATACTCTTCCACCATGTTGTTCCTGTCTCACCGCGAGCCCTAAGGAACGCAGCCAGCTGCCTATGGATTGAGACCTCTGAAACTGTGAACCCTCAAATAAACTCTTCCTCTTCTACAGTTGTGCTGGTCAGGTCCTTTGATCACAGCAGTGAGAAAAGCTGATTAAAACACCTCATTAGGGCTGGAGTTGTGGCTCAGTGGTAGAGCGCTTGCCTAGCATGTGCAAGGCATTGGGTTCGATTCTCAGCACCGCATATAAATAAATGAATAAAATAAATGTCCATCAACATCTAAAGAATACTTTTAAAAAAACACCTCATTAATAGGGGCTTCTTCTGGGGAACCCAACCTTAAGCATCTCTCTAAGCAGGGAAGCCCAGGTGCCCTCCTCTGCCCCCATAACAATTGTTGTTACCCTCTTCTTCCTCTGTGTTTAGGACACAGTGAGGACAGCAATCAAACAAGACCTTGTACATGAAAATATTTCAAAACCTGCAAAATGTTCTACAAATGTGAATAATATACAGTAATAATCACTCTAATCTCACCCATCCTTCAAGATCTGGCTCTAGTGCCACCTCCTCCATGAAGGGCTAACCCACAATTCTCCCTATCTCCTTTGTGCCTCATCATCTACCTCCTCACCTTCTGTGCAAGCTCCATGAAGCCAGAGACTGTCTTGCACACTGCTGTGGCCCCAGCATCTAGGCTGGTGTCTGACACATTGGACAAGTTTAGTAAATATGTCTTAGGTAATGTTGTTAAGCTCCAGGATCTCTGAGTCTCAGGCCTTCAGGAAATGAAGGGTTAAAAGCCATATTAAAAATCACCTAGACTATGTATACTCTGGGAGAGAAATGACTTTCCTAAGACACAGATCAACTGAGTGGAGGAGCCAAGACTGCAGCCTTGATCTCTTGTCTCCCAAGCCTGAAGACTTTCCATGTGAGACTCCACCTTCTGGCCCTACATCTTCCTCCCACAGGAAGCAGCAAAGGAAAACTGCAACCCCTGTTCCTGAACCAAATGTTGACATCTTGATGCCACCTATATCCTAGCTTTTCCAGAGGCAGGGGACCACTGGAGCCCAGAAGTTCAAAGCCAGCCTGGGTAACACAGCAAGACCTTGTCTCTTGAAAGGAAAAAATGTTGATATCTGGGTGTTGGCATCAGTGATAGATGATATACTCTCATTATAATGATGTATTATGATTATTAGAGATATATAGCTTTGTGTGTTCTGTTCTCATCTCCTTGACTAAACCTAAAGCTTCCCAGTGGCAAAGATCTCCTTGAATTCATCATCTATAGGACTGAGCACAAATATCACAAAGAGGAAGAAAGTGCTCTGCACTCAACCACCTGTGTGACTGTGAAAAAGGAGGGATAATAATCCCAAGGGCCTGAGATTATCAAGAGGATTTCATGAGATAACACATGCAAAACATTTCACACAATGGCTGGCATATGATAATCACTCAGTAAGAAAGTAAACTGCAGTTAATAATTAACAGCAATAGAGGCAACAGTCATAGAGAAAGGCTGTGTAAAAACCAACTCCCAGGTAAAGACCGGAGACCTGAGTTCAGAAAATCTTTGCTTATTAATGCCTAGTGAATGATGAAGATACCACATCAAGGGTCTCCTTTTCCCTATAAAAGTAAGATGTTCAAAGACCAAACAGTTCTCAATGCCTCTCTCCACATCCCCAGGGTGCCCCATGCTGCACAGCTTCCATCTCGTTTGGGCCCTGTCCTTAATCCCAGGTGGGCAGTATTGCACACACCATACTTCCTCCTAAGGACCTACCTTCTGACAGCCTCTTTCCCTGGCCCTTTTTAGTTTGCTCATTTGTTCATTTACTGAGAATACATTTATCAAAGCTGGACATTCTGCATCAAAAGCTAAACAAGATGAGCTCTCTGCTCTCTAGGTCTGAGAGTCCTCTGTATTCTCTTTCTTAATCGGAGACTACCATTGAAGGCTTTTCTTCCTCCTGAGGACTCCAAATGACTGTCTCATTATTAGTAATAATGGCAGTGGCACTAGAGTCACATCTTCAGGCTTAGAATCCTGGCTCTGCCATTTTCTTATTATATAGCCATGGGCAAATTTCTTCCCCTCTCTGCCTCACCTTCCTTACCTTTGGAATGAGCACAACATCTACTGGTGAGACTTGCTCTCAGAATGAAATGAAAACCCAATGAATTGTGCTTGCCATAAAACAATAAATGTTCGCTAATACCATTTTACAATTTACCAAAACATGCATTCTCAAATCTGGAATGCTTGCTTGGCTATAAACAAAACAAATAACTAACTCAACAAGAAATAAAATGTTCTAAATTAAATTCTCACTATGTATTTCTTTTTAGTCTTATGCCAAGCCAGCTAGGAAAATGTGAAGAATCCCCAGCAAAGGACCACAAGTTCTATTTGGTAATTTAAACTCAAAGAAGTTTCTAACACAAAGAGCATCCTGAGAACTCAGTTGGCAGGGAAGAGGAACAGGCTGCCCTGAACATCATGGGAACTGCTGCAGAGGATGATCCTAGAGAGCCCAGGAGACATAATATCCAAGGTCAGTGCAGGTTCTGGGCCCAAGGGACAATAACATCAAAAGGTAGGTCACAATGAGAAAAATCCTAACAGTTGGCAACATTCAAAATCCAAAATAGTGACATTATGGTCCTGAGGTAATCTATCACTGACAGCCAGACTCTTTTGGCCCAGGGTCTGAAGGAAGGTCTAACTCTCAAGGAGAGGCATTTGGCAGCAGCTGGGCAGGATGCTCTCAGCAAGTATATTTGGGTTCAGGACAATGCTAGCAGGGAAGCATGGCATGAAGAAGGTAAGTCAAGACAAAAATCCATTCAAATAACCTCAAATGGGCTAATATGGCAAGTGAGTAGGAAAAAGGTACATCAAGTAGGGAAAGAAGAGATGAAATAAGATCCAGGAACCCTACGTCCCTCAGGACTCTACCTTGGTGTGCCAGAAGCCCAGACTATTGGCAACAAAGAATTAATTCCAAACCCCTCCAACACGAAGAGCACATTAAGCACTACTTCCTTTCACAATGAACCTGTGGACTCAGATGCGGGGACCTGCACAAAGCAAAGATGGAAAATGATGCAGCAGAGTCTGAAGGCAAATCAGAACCAAGACATAACAGGACAAGCAGAGGGGTAACAGTGTCCACATGCAGGATCCAAAGTAAACACTCAAAACTGAATGGTCAAGTGAGAGTAAGTGATAAGGCTGGGAGTGTGGCTCACTGGTAGACCCCTTGCCTAGCATGTGCAAGGTCCTGGGTTCAACTCCCAGCACTGCAAAAAATTAAATTGATAAATAAAAAGAAAGTAAGTTACAGGGTTATCAGAGATGTGGAGTGAAATGTGGAGCACAGTTTTAAGTCTTCCTGAAAAAGGCAATTCACAGCAGCTTTCTGCATATGTTTTCTGTATCTATAATGTTTTTGCTCAGCCATCAAATCCAGAAGGCAAATGCCAAAGGTCTTTAGAGGACTGGACCCTGAAAATGATTTACAAAGATTCACATCAGTCTTTTCCCACATCAGCTTAAAGCACAAATCCATGCCCCAATAATCAGATCTTCCTTTTCCTAAGCCTCTAAACAGACTCAAACCTCAAACCCTACACCCTCCTCCATCCCCACAGAGCCATGACCCATGATCTCACTGTTCAGAGGCCATGTCAAGTCTTTACAGCCTCATTCCACCAAACTGCTCCAGGGCAATGGGAAGGAAAGAATTAGCAGCAATGGGTGGGTGGGTAGCGGGAGCTTGAGTTCTCAAAGCACAATTTTCTTCTCAAATCAGTGATGACTGCAGACATTGCAATAAAACTTAAGTGGCCCCCATCTTTGTGCCTATCACAAAATGCTAAGGACACTGACTGTGTCTTTTCCTAATTCAATTACAAAGCCTGAGACTCAGTGTTCTCATCTGCAGCATGAGGAAGCAAGATAGGTAACCTCCAAGATCACCTCCAACCCAGGACTCTATTGACTTCCTGATTCAGGAGAACATTAAAGTCCAACATTTGTCCAGCTCAGGGAATCAGGTCACATTCTCTGCTAGGGAGGGGCCACAGACTGGAAGAGCAGGAGTAGCCACCAAGCCACATCCCTAACAAGAGGGGTGAGAGGAAACGAGGCAGTCCTGAGAGCCTGGAGCCAGCCTGGCCAGCCTCTGCCTGACTTTTGCAAGTGTTAAATTCTTAGTGCATGAGAAAAGGCACCAGCTCTAGGTTCAGGAGAGCTTCTTTCTCCCCAGGCTAAGATCTGAGAGGGTTTTGTTTGTTTTTTGGTTTTTTTAATGTTAGCAACTGAACCCAAGACTTTGTGCTAACAACATGCTCTACCACTCATCTACATCACCAGCCCTTGAATTTGTACGTGTGTGTGTATGTGTGTGTGTGTGTGTACGCACGCCTCATGTGTCTGTCTGCGTTTGTATCTTGTGTGTTGGTGTGCTGGAAGGCTTTTCCCTCCTTAGTGACCATCAGATTTGTGTTGCCCATGAGATGAAGCCCTAATCCCACCTGCATTCCTCCCAGACAGTGATGGGCAGCCAGTCAGCTGCCCCGTCCCCTTCCCACTTAGCCTCTCACCTGGGGGTTGTCCATGTACCATAGAAGGCAGTTGGCCTGGGTGTCCAGAATAAAGTACCTCCGCAGGAACTTGCCACTGTTCTCATTCTCCTCGATGTCCAGAAACCCACAGATTCGGTTCTGCCGATCCACATAAGGCATTCCTGGGCTCTGCTCACATCACCCTGCATCACAGGAGGGAGGTGCTGGTGAGGAGGGTAAAGCAGGACCTGTGGGAACCTCACCTCTCCCTGGCTTGACTCACTTCTGCAAGAAGCTGGGTTAGGACACCTGTTCATCACCTTCCTTCCCTAGGGTGCTAAATGTCCCACCCTAACCAGACCCCAGTGAAAACCTCTACCAACTCAGTGAGGAGCCATCAGAATCTACTAACATGTACGCAACTAACCTGCCCAAGGCAACTAACATAGCATCAGGCACTTTACATATATAGAGGATACAAGCCTAGACTACATTCCAATTCTGGACACTTACTGTGTGGCCACAATTTTTCATTTTTTTTTTTTGGCAGTACTGGGGATTGAACCCAAGGCCTTGCACACACCAGGCAAGTACACAAGATTTTTTTGTGTGTGTGGTACCAGGGATTGAACTCAGGGTTACTCAACTACTGAGCCACATCCCCAGCCCTATTTTTGTGTTTTGTTTAGAGACAGGGTCTCACTGAGTTGCTTAGCACCTCACCTATACTGAGGCTGGCTTTGAACTCATGATTCTCCTGTCTCAGCCTCCCAAAGTGCTGGGATTACAGGCGTGTGCCGTCGCACCCAGCTAGTACATAAGATTTTGACTGCAAATTAAATGCTTAGGCACACAGTAAACACTTCATAAATAGTAGCTATATCATAACTCTGCACAAAAGCTTTATGAAGTCAGCGGAACATAATTCATTTATACATGAAGAAACTATCTCAGAAAGAACTTAAGCTCCAATTCAAATACATGGATAAAATACTGCCAGGAATTTATTCAGAATGGCAGCCCCTCTAACTCCATGAAGTCACCTCAGGATTAAAGGTGAGGGGTTTCTGGAGCCTTGTGGCAAGTTCATATCCTACAGCCTCACTTACCTCACTTTGAGGTTATGGGCTGAACTGTTTCCTCCCAAAATTCATATGAAGTCCTAACCCCTAAGACTTCATAATGTGACTGTATTTGGAGACAATGTTTTTAAAGTGGTAATTAAGTTAACACAAAGTCATTAGGGTAGGCCCTAGTCCATCATGAGGAATCCTCACAAAAAGAAAAAATCTGGACACAGACGGCTACAGAGGGAAGACCACATAAGACACATGGAGATGATCATCTACAAGCCAAGGAGAGAGGCCTGGAAAAATCCTCCCCCTCTGGCTTCCGAAGAAACCAAGCCATTAATACCTTGATCTTGGACTTTCAGCCTCCAGAACTCTGAGAAAATAAATTTTTGTTGTTTAAACCACTCAGTCTATAGCACTTTGTTATAGTCACCTGAGCAGATTCATGCATTTGCCCAAATGTCACTTATCAAAACAATGATGAATCAGAAGAAAGGCCCAAGCCCTGAGTACTTTCACTGATTCCAGAATATAGTCTCTGGTAATGAGAGAGGAGCCATACCTTCAAACCCATCTCTCTTCTCTATAGAATTTCCATGGGCCTTTCTGAAGGGCAAAAGGAAAGGGAAAAGTTCTATTCTCCTCTTCAGCAAGGAGGGGCACCTTGAAACAACTAGAGACACCCCGTCTGAATGTACACAATATATAAAGCAGGACAGGGGCACCGCGGGCAACACGGCACCACATGACATTCAGATTTTCAAAAACAAGTAACACCCACCAAACCCCAAGTGACTCCAAATAGCAAATTCCATAATGGCTCAAGTCTACCAAGATCCAGCAAAGGCGTAAGATGGCTGGCAAAGGCTATCCCCCATGGTATGATACTGGGTCAGCAAGCAAGCTCTAGAGACAGATAACAGCTCTGGTCTTCCAGGCCCAGAGTGAGGCAAGTCCCCAGAATAGGGAGACACATTCTCATGATTTCAAGCTAACGCTAAAGGTGGTAACTAATGCTGTGGTCTCTTCTCTGCCACCTCTGTAAGGACCCTGCAATGTCAAGAGGTTTGCCCCAAGAGAAAGTAACATACACACACATACACACACCCCAGTGAACAGTGGTAAGGTAAGCTCAGGTCAGAATCTCAAGACAGACTCCCAAGAGGGACAGAAGATGCGGCCATCAAGGGGAAGCCTCAGGAGATTCCAGGGCTACTCACTGGGGAGTAGGGATAATGGAAGGAGCAAAAAAAGTAAAGTCAAAACAGAAACGGGGCAAAGATGCAATAATGCAGCCAAGAAGGAAGGAGTAGAAGGAAAAGAGGAGGTGAGAAAAGGATAAAAAGTGGGAAGAGGAGGTTTTGAAAAGATAGCTGAGGAGGGGAAGCAGCAAAGCAGAAGTGAAAGGCACTGGCGGGGGAGGAGACACCCCTACACAACGTAGCATCACCTACGTTAGCAGCACCTGTGGACAGACCCCACTTCTCAAACTAAGCTCGACTCCCAGCACATCTCACAACAGACAAAGTCTGAGTTCAAAGATATGAAAGGGATAGGTACAAACCAAGAATTAGAAGGAGATACCTTAGGAGGGGCTTCAAGCCTTCCAGCCAATGCTAGATCGAAGATCACAAGGATGGAAGCTTGGAGTTGGCTGGGGAGACAGCAAATCCTTGAGAATGGATGCAGCCTCCTCACAGGTGACTGGAGAGAACAGGAGTCCAGTGTAGAAAGACTTCTGGTCAGGATGCAGAGCCTCACGTTAGGAGGGAGATCACTAGCCCTCCACCATGAAAACCAGGCCAGTTACCTGATACCAAACCAGTCCCAGAGACAGAATTTCCAGGGGCTTCAGACTTCTTGCTACTCCTCTGACATCTCTAAGCTCCTGGATAGGCAGAATCAATATTGCTAAAATGGACATACTACCCAAAGCACCATATAGATTCAATGCAATACCAATTAAAATCCCAATGTCATTCCTTATAGAAATAGAAAAGGCAATCATGAAATTCATTTGGAAGAATAAGAGACCCAGAATTGCCGAAGCAATACTTAGCAAGAAGAGTGAAGCAGGAGGCATCACAATACCAGACCTTAAATTATACTACAAAGCTATAGTAACAAAAAACAGCATGTTATTGGCACCAAAATAGACATGTAGACCAGTGGTATAGTATAGAAGACAAGAGATGAACCCACTTACATACAGTTATCTTATACTAGATAAAAGAGCCAAACACGTACACTGGAGAAAAGATAGCCTCTTCAACAAATGGTGCTGGGAAAACTGGAAATCCACATGCAGCAAAATGAAACTAAACCCCTATCTCTCACCAAGTACAAAATTCAACTCAAAGTGGATCAAAGACCTGGGAATCAGACCAGATACCCAACGCCTAATAGAAGAAAACATAGGCCCAAATCTTCATCATGTCGGATTAGGACTATACCTCCTTAACAAGACTCCTATAGCACAAGAAGTAAAATCAAGAATCAACAAATGGGATGGATTCAAACTAAAAAGCTTCTTCTCAGCACAAGAAATAATCAATGAAGTGAACAGAGAGTCGACATTCTGGGAACAAATCTTTGCCACACACACATCCTATAGAGCACTCTTCTCCAGGATATATAAAGAACTCAAAAAACTTATCACCAAAAAAACTAACAACTCAATCAATAAAAGAGCCAAAGAGCTGAACACAAACTTCACAGATGAAGATATACAATCAACAGACATATGAAAAAATGTTCAACATCTCTAGCAATCAGAGAAATGCAAATCAAAACTACCCTAAGATTTCATCTCAGGCCAGTCAGAATGGCAATTATCAAGAATACAAACAACAATAAGTGTTGGCAAGGTTGTGGGGGAAAAGGCACATTCATACATTGCTGGTGGAACTGCAAATTGGTGCAACCAATCTGGAAAGCAGTATGGAGATTCTTTAGAAAACTTGGAATGGAACCACCATTTGAGCCTGCTATCCCACTCCTCAGTCTATACCCAGAAGACTTTAAAACAGCATACTACAGTGACACAGCCACTTCAATGTTTATAGCAGCTCAATTCACAATAGCTAAACTGAATGGATAAAGAAGCTGTGGTATATATACACAATGGAATATTACTCAGCAATAAAAGAGAATAAAATTATGGCATTTGCAGGTAAATGGATGGAGTTGGAGAATATCATGCCAAGTGAAGTAAGCCAATCTCAGAAAACCAAATGCCAAATGTACTCATTGATAAGTGGATGCTGATCCATAATGTGGGGAAGGACATGGGAACAATGGAGGAACTCTGTCTACAAGGGTGTAAGGAAGGAGTGGGCATGGGGACAGTAAAGGTGGTGGAAATATGATGGTCATCATAGCCCTACCTTTATGTATGACTGCATGTATGTTGTGATTCTATATCACTTACAACCAGAGAAATGAAATGTTATCCTCTAAAAATAATAATAAAATTTTAAAATTTGGAAAAACAATAAAAAAGAAAAAAAAGAAAAGTCACACAAACTACAGTGGAAGAATAAAGCTATCTCTGAGCCCAGTGAGGGAGCACAGTGTCCAACTTGAGGCTGAAATTCAAATTTCCCTTTTCAGCCTACAGGATTAACCAATGCCTGTCTTTTTCTTAAACCAGAAGTTGGAAAAGGCATTCTTTCTACAATCCTCCAAAAGTCTACTTGCGTTGAGGGGAGTTTCCACTTGTGTGGATCCACAGGGTAGGGGAAACTCTCATGGACCAAAAAAAAAAAAAAAAAAAAGATAAGAAAAAGAATTCCTTTTACAACATCTCCTGACTGTGGATCTACCCTCAGGGTGGGGAAAGCTGTTCAGATGTCCTGAGAAGCAGCTGAGTCACAGAGCTCATCAAGAATGTGGGAGGTGGGGGATGGATCAGCCGCAGGAGAACCAAGCATTACACGGAAATGTGGTTATAACTAACCAACCTACACAGGAGCCACAGGCTCAAAAGATGGTGCATGACACAAACCTGAGGTCCTAAGCCTCAATCCTGTGATGGATCCTTTAGGTCCCCTTTGAATATCCTTTGTCACAACAGCTGTTAAGAACTGGTTCACAGAGCCTGCTGTCCCAAGGCCCCCAAATCCCCTCCTTTGCCTCTTCAACCATGTCACTATCTCTTCTATGTAGTTTTCTAGCTGCTTCTCTTCTTCATAGAAGCCTTAGTGAAAATTATCTTTGCCACCCCTCTCCTGCCTCCAATTGGGCAGTGAAGGGACACAGGGGTACTAGCAATTGGTATCAAAGTAGGTGACAACTTGAGATACACACACACACACACTCACAGTTAGGCCTCTACTCCTATGCATTCAAGAAACCACAGACCAAAAAATATATTTTTAAAAATTGTGTCTGTACTGTACATGTATATTTGTTTTTATTCCCTAAGTAATACCATGTAAGTAACACAGTATAAGAATTGTTTTCTTAGCATTTACATTGGACTAGATATTATAAAAACTCTAGAGATGATTTAAAGTCTACAGGAGGATGTGCATACATTAGATACAAATATTATACCATTTCATATAAGAAACTTAAGTATCCACGGATTTTAGGATCCATGGGGGTCCTGGACCCAATCCTTCAAGTATACTGAGAGATGACTGTACTCTCACCCAAAAATCCCCTTACCAAGACCAGGACAAAGCTTTAAAATATCCTTCCAACTTTCACAACAGCATTTCAGTTATATAGTTTTAATCAGTTTTCTAACCAAAAAATCACTTACCTTAAATTGGTACTTTTTTTTTTTTTTTGGTCTGGTTGTGCTGGGGATCAAACCCAGAGCTTCATGCATACTAGGCTAGTGCTTTAACACTGCACTATATACCCTGAGCCTTGTTACCACATCTCCAAGACAACATGGAAAGTGTTCATGATGGGTTAGAGTACTAGACATCTCTCTCTCTAGCTGGTCCCTTAGCCTGGGACCTAATATCACAATGAAAATATTTAGCAAGTAGTTTTCTAGACCCCACAACAGGCTGCTGACCAGGAGTACAGAATATTTGTAACTGAAGGAACTTCAGGGGCTCTACTAGATACCCTGTCTTTCCAAAACATACCAAAATTCCTGAGTGTTTTATGGGTTTTTGTGCAAAACTCATAATATAACAAGACTGGAATGTGTTTTAGAACCACTCTAGCCAACATGCATTCTGATGAATGCTTCTTCACATTCCTATCCATAAAACTGGCTTTTTTTACATTTAAAATATTATCAATATTTTCCACATTGGTAAACATTGTTTATAATCATTGATTTTAATAGCTGTATAACATTAATGCTCTGATTTTACTGTTTATCTATTAGACTGATTATACATAATTTTTTGCTCTTAAAAATAATAGTGTCCTGTAATCCCAGCACTTAGGGAGGCTGAGACAGGAGAATTGAGAGTTCAAAGCCAGCCTCAGCAACGGCGAGGCGCTAAGCAACTCAGTGAGACCCTGTCTCTACATAAAACACAAAATAGGGCTGGGGATGTGGCTCAGTGGTTGAGTGCCCCTGAGTTCAATCTCCAGTACCAAAGTAATAATAATAATATGCTCTTCACATTTTGTGCCTTATTTCTTCTTTTACATGGAAAGAACATAAATTTGTGCAAAACTCATAATATAACAAGACTGGAATGTGTTTTAGAACCACTCTAGCCAAATAATTATTATTAGATCATAGGCTATGATTTTTATAATTCTTGAGACCTATTACAAAATTACTTTCTATAAATATTTTATCTATGTTGCAACAAGTAATATATTGTTAACATCTCAATACACTGAATGTTCTCATTGTTTTAAACTGTTGCTAGTTTGAAACATAATGATGTCTAGTGAAGGTTAACATTTGCTCATGTTTAGTTTTTATTTCATCTACTTTCTAGACTTTGGCAAAAGCAAGAGTACATGTGCACATAAGCTCCTTGTAATCTGTCTGTGTCTGTCTCCCTCTCACGCACATACACAAACACAAACACACACACACACACACACACACACACACACACACAGAGGCATGCATATCCACTTACCAAACCAAACCAAAACATGGCCCCACATAATTCAAATAACTAATGTATTTAAATAAAAAACAAAGAGGGGAGTTTTATATGATCCAGATTTCTTCAGTAGAATCTAAGTTCCTAATTATGTAATACAAATGAAAAATAAGTTAAATATTTAATTAAAGGTAAAAGTGAAACTTAGAATTTGCATGAAGTCACCCATTAATGGCAGCAGCAGATGAATTAAATGGAAATTAACTGAGATTCTTGACTGGAGGAAGCTCATGAGGAGAGTCAGTGGCTGCCTACACTGAAATGAGGGGTCCAAAATATTTCTTCTGCTGCCCACTTCAATGCCTTAGGCTCCACTGTCAGGAAGGTTCAAACCAAGATAAAACTGCCCCAGGAATTAAGATCTTCAGTAGGCCTTCATTGTAATATACAAAAAGGGATGGGACACAGCCTCTGAGAAAATACAATATAACCCAGGCAGGAGACAGAGACGCGAGAGACAATAAAACATAAAGAAAAGATTGATGCTTAAAACAGATGTCATCCACTTGAAAACATGTCCTAGGATTTTTGTATACCCAGGACAAGAAGATAAACCTCTCTGCAAAGCAATTTGGCAACATGTAACAAGACAGCTAAAAATGTCCGGGTCTTTGACCCAGTAATTCTGCTTTTAGGATTTCATCCAAGTAAATAAACAAAGATGCAAATAAAGATTAAAGTAAAAAGATGGCATCTGTGACAGAATCTATAATCACAAAAAAGTTGAAAAACACCCTGAACATTCCAATGATCAAAGAATAATTAAATAAATTCTGAGATAGTCACATAATGAAATTTATACAATTGTTTAAAAAAACAATTTCATGTAATTTCAAATAAATTTTAGAAACTCACTGTACCATAAGTTTTTTGAAGACATAAAATGATGTATATAACCTCAATATCATAATGTATATATGTACAATATGATCCCAATCATCTAAACATTATTTTTGTATTCTTATATATAAATCTTTAAAAAGACTAGATATACAGTCACGAGACTATTAAGAGCTATTATCTATGGTTTGTAGGTAAATTTTATTAAATAAACAAAATATATGTTTTTCCATATTTTCCAAATTTCCTACAGGGAACATGTTACTTTTATTTAACAAAAGAGAAGGCATTCAATACCACAAATAATGCCATCCCCTGCACATAGTTTTGAAGTTGAGAAAAAAATTCTCAATCCTGGGGAGCACACAAGCAAATAAAACCTTGCCTAAATTATAGCTCTCTTGGGACTTTTTGGTGTTTTGAGGATCTAAATCTAATAAATCAATATCTCACATATCACAATTACCCAAGATTCAGATACCTGCTCAAAGGGCTTCACACCCTCCAACTTATTTGAGTGTCTTATTTCCTGTTGCCACAGACTCTAAAGAGTGTCTCATCCTCTCCCCTGCTAATTTGGTTTCTTACTCTTTGGTCTTCATAAGAAGAGCTCACATCCTTAGGGTCAACCAAACATTCAGGGCCACACTGTAGCTACAAGGCTTGAGCCTCACCATGATCAGTGCTCTGAGAAAAGGAAAAGGTGACCCTGATCAGACCTGTAGGGGTTTCTCTCTTACAACTTAGAAGACACAGTTGACATTTTTAAATAAATGGCTAGCTGAGCATGGTGGCACACACCTGTAGTCTAGCAATTCAAGGGGCTAAAAGCAAGAGGATCACTTGAGCCCAAGAGTTTGAAGCTAGTCTGGACAACTCAGTGAAATCCATTTGAATAATAATAATAATAAATGATAAGATTAGAATGGATGAATAAATGAAGACTTAGCTATTTCAATTCTTTCAACAAAAAGCTATCAAACTATTAAGTTATGAAAGCTGTGGTTTGGGGCCAAGGTTGTAATTCAGTGGTAGAGCACTTGCCTAGCATGTGCATGGCCCCAGGTTCAGGCCCCAGCACTACATGAAAAAAAAAGAAAACTGTTCACTAAAAGAAGAAAAGAAAATTGTTTTTCTATATCAGCCTTCTTGATTCCTTTATTATCTTGAATTTTTAATTTTTATTTTATTTTTGGTACTGAGGATTAAATCCAGAGGCACTTTACTGCTGAGCTATATCCCTGGTCCTTTTTTTTTTTTTTTTCAAAATAGGGACTTACTAAATTGCTTAGGGCCTCACTGAGTTGCTGAGGCTGTTCCCAAACTCAGAATGCTCCTGCCTCAGCCTCCCGAGTCAATGGGATTATAGACATATGTCACCACGCCTGTCTAGCTCTTTTGAGTCTTAAGATAGTTAATACAGTTGAGAGAGACTAAGGAAAGAATAGAGTGAAATATGGGAAAATTCACTTGCCTGACTATATTTGAGATCAATAAAAAGTAGAGAAAGTAATAACAGACATAAAGTCTTAAAGGGTATTGTTCACATTACAAAATAATCTACTAAAAAATCTACTACAATCTCAGTTCAAAACTGAAAAAGAGTTGATTCATTTCTAAAATTTAGAGATTTTTCTTTCCCATCATCCTGTGTTGGCAGGACAGGGACTTTCTGGGATTTTGCTCCAGAAAAAGTTAAGACAGTGCCTCTTGATATGTCACAGGACATACAATGAGCATGCTTTCTTACCACTCCTAGGGCTAACTCTGAAGAAAGCAACAGCAACAGCAGTAAGCAAGAAGGACCCCAATCAGAAACTGCTAAACTTGTAAGAAGAGAAAGTGTATCAGGAAAAGGCATTTGAAGTGTCAGAGAGGTCGGTCATACAGCCAACTGGAACTGAGGTTAAGAGCAGCTACTTAACTATTGCTAGAATACCTGGGGACCATGGCATCAGAGAGTCTACTGGTATTTAGACATGCAGTATACAGAAGTGTGTGTTGTGGAGCCACAGAGCTCAACCATGCTAACAGCCCAGTAAAAACAAAAAAACACAAGCATAGCTATTTCAGAGCACATCCCTGAGAACAGGCCAAAGATCAGAACTAAGGAAGTGTGGGAGCATCCATTTCCTCCTGCTATAATATCACTGCATTTTGCAACGGTCATAAAAGCAAATTCCAAATAGTTTAATGCAGAAGAATAATGTGAGAGAGAAAGGAATGTACTGAGAATATGTTCCCAGCAGAAGTACAGGGTGAGGAATGCAAACATCTTCAGGAATGGGGAGGTTCCAGAAAGGGTGCTGCACTGACCCTGAGATGGCCAGAATTTGGGGGTAGAGGATAAAACACATTCAAGAAAGAATTTTTAAAAGAAAAAAAATATTGGGGAAAAGCAAGAGTAAGTGAAAATTGATATTACTGAAATGAAAATGCCAAAAACAACGAAATATTTTAAACACTCATGACCTCTCTCAACACTAGCCTCATCTATGTTCAAAGAAAATGGAGCTGGTAGAGAACATAGGCAGCAAAGGCATGCCCAGGGCTCCACCAGAAAGATCACCAGAGCAGACCGGCTGCCACAATCGGATTATAAATAGCCTATAGAAGCCGAGATGCTCGACATTCAGAATCCTGAGTCCCCTCACTTAGAAGACACAATGAATGCAGTTTCACTGCAGGGCTTTCTAACAACAGCTACATAGAAGGCCCAAAGCTATACCGTGATAACCATAGGACACCAAAACTTGGGCAGTAAGAGAATGAAAAGCAAACACTATTTTTCGTCCTGCAAAGTGTAGGGGGAAATGTCTGTGGCCTAGGTACGTCTGTCTAAGGGCACATCTCTTGATTTAGGGAAGGAAGAAGGACTGGGTGTGGCAAGGAGGATGTGCAGGTGACAACGATCAGTATGATTATTTTTAAACTCTGGCAAGAAATGACCATTATAAAGGGTGTGCTGATTTCATTTACCCATCCACATGTAGAGGGAAGTGAAATCACATGGGTTTTAAAGTCCTATGGACCTGGATTCAAATGTGGACAAGCTACTTACCTCTTCTAGGCCTATTTCCTCCTTTGCAAAGTGGAGATAATTGCTTTACCTACTGCAAAGGGTGCTGAGAGGATTAAATGAAATAATGTATGAAAAGCACTTAACACAAGGACTGACATAGAATAAGCACCAGATATATACAATTGTTAAAATGTTTATTATGTATTGTAGAAGAGGTGCTTATCATACACAAGGCCAGCACTAGACACACCCAAGAAGTGTGTATGTGTGTGAGAGAGACACACGGGGGTGCGGGGGGTAGGGGGAGGTTGTGTGCCTAACAAAGAATTCATGGTTACCCTTACTATATTGCAAGTTACCATGGTTAACACTGGACAAGCAGAGCACGGAGGACATCCCTGCCCTAAAAATATCAATGAGTAAATAACAATGGCAGAGTTGTGCTATTGGAAACCCTCTCACAAGGACAGGGATCCCTTACTCGTTCCTGTACTGAAAGAACCACCATATTTTCATCTCTAAAAAGTCTCCAAGAGGTAAAATAAGTACATAAATAAAAACATAAGAGATCTACAGACTCCATCTTAGACAGGCTACCTGGAAGTTAACAGAACCCAGACATGACTATCAGCTTCCAAGGAAGGGACCCTGGAGCTGCCTCCTGCTCCACCCCTGGGGGAATCACTATAGCACAAAGTTGCTTTACATGGAGCCAGCCAAGTTGGAGTCCTAGCTGTTGGAATAGCAAGTCCCCTAGCCTTTGCATTTGAACTGCAGCATTTCTCAAGGGCATCAGACAAGATGACCTCACTTCCCAGCCTCTATATTTCAGCTGGTCACCTCCATGAGCCAAAAGGTACACCCCAGGCTCAATGCTAAAAGCCTTTCACCTACACTGGGTGGCATGAGGCCTCTGCTCCAACAAGGCTGAGCCCTCCACAATGAAACAAAGCAATTTGGCTTTTAATCTGCAGCAAGTCACTTTAATCAGCTGGGATCAGGACAGAGAAGGGACTTTCAGAAGAAAGATAAATTATAAGGCCCGAAAGATTGGCAGAGCTTTAAAGTGGGGGTGGGGGAGGGGAGAGCATAGTAACCTCAGATTGCAACGAAGGTCAATAGGGTCTTCCAAGTATAGTCCCACTGCACCAACCAAAGGCCTCAGAACAGACAGGAAGGGACAACATCCCTCCCACCTCCTAGCCTGCCCAAGTCCCTGTCTCACTAATGGCCTTATATTGGGCAGGGCTAGGGTTCCTCTCTTCCCATACACTGTCACACTATAATATTTGCTTCTGCTTCCTTCCTTTCCAAAGCCTAACGTATTAGACTGCCAAAGTTGTATCCAGCTCACTAAGACAGATGGGAAACTGAAAGTAAAGCAACCCAAGCTCTGCTCACGGTGGGAACAGAGGAGGCAGAGCAACTAAAATCCCAGCAGCCAGATCCTATGTTCCAAGGCTTAGGTCTACATCAGCCAGAATAAGGAGAACCTCAGCAGATTCAACAATTGAAAAGGGATATTTACTACACTGTGGTCTACAAGCAAGATCTAATCTGAGTCATCTAGCCTTGTAACAGGAGCATCACCCACCAGTACACCTGCCCCATGAAAAGGACAGGAAATCAAGGAAGTGCCAGCTGGATGCACACAGTAAAGGGAGAACATGGGCTTGCTGCTTGGGTCCTGAAGTGTTTTCGTACTTTCAGCAAACACCTGGTGAGCCAGGAGGACTGATCTGGGGTTTGACTGACAGGGATGACGTTTGTCCCTTCCCCCTTTTATGGTGGTATTAGGGATAGAACTCAGCGCCTGTTGCGTGCTAGACAAGCATTATACCTCTGAGGTGTATCTCCAGCCTCCTTTCCCAACTTTGCAGAATCTCCTCATAGGCAATCACCAACTAAAACCTTCACGTCCTCAATTTATTTTGGCCTCAGTAAAATACAAAGCTGAATACAGTTCAGCCCTCCATGATGACAAAATGGCATTTGCAAGCCCTACTTCCTCACACACACACACAAAGATGAAAATACCAATGACAAAGGAAAAAGGTCTACAAAAATCTTCCTCCAAAGGGCAGGCAACTTCCAAATCAATACCCATCTAATTACCCATCTGTGAAGTGAGCAAGGCTCCCAATATCTGACAGCTAATATTGCACTGGGAGTGCCACCAACAATTTGCAAAAAAAAAAAAAAAAAAAGTGGGGCAAATAGAGCCAAACGATGCTTGGGTCTAAAGGCAACTGCCAGAGAAAATCCCCATGAACCAGGCCAGTGGGCCAAATTTCTACAACTTGAACTATTGCCACACTGTTTTCTCTCCTATTCCAACAAGTATAGACAATTCATGCACTAGCATTCACTCATTCATTCAAGAAACATCTACTTAACATGCAGTAGATGTTCTACATTGGGCTGACCATAGGTTCTGGACTAAGAGCTAGACCTTTGCTATGGCAAAAGCCATCTGCCTCCATGTGGCACACAAATGAGATGGCAAATATCTACACCGATGACCATACTTTTTAAAAGCCTCTTCTGGTATCTCAAAACACACACTGACTCACACTTTGTATTCTAGACACTATGAACAGCCTGCATCCTCCACTAGACCATCAGCTACCAAAAGGCAGGGGTTGAGATTCTTTCATCACCATTTTGCACGTCCTTATTATCCAAGAGCTGTCAAATGAATGCGACTGAAACGAAAACAATTCCTAATTTCAAATATTTTTCTTTGCTGTTGTTGAAAGCTTTGTCACCAAAGGGGGGGAAAAAAACAAGAAAGAAGAAAAAGGGAGATTTGGTCACATATATTAAGAACAACATTTAGGACAATTTTAGATGAATCAGTCCCGAGTACAACCACCACTATGAGGTGGACCCAGAAGCTACACATGGTGGGCGTCCTGGTACAACAGGGCCCCACCCCACAAGCCTGGACCTCTCCCCACCTTCACCTCAGCCTTCCCTGGTGCTTATGCTCTTCTGAAAAACCCATTTGGAATCCTAAAGAAAGGGACAGAGGAGTTACAAACAGAAGATACATCTTGAACCTCTGCTCATTTTGAAGGAAGGAAGCATTTAAGGAGAATAGCTGGGGGCAGGGCTGGCCTGGGGCAGATATACAAGGGTGCTCGGTGGCTGGCACTGCTGCCCCTGCTCTCGACATGCCAAGACACTTTTTCTTCCCTCACAATCTTGCCTCTATCTTCCCATGCCCCTTTTTTCTTTCTTTTCTTCTCTCTTTTTAAAAATGATGTAGTCTCCAGGACTGGAGCAGAAAAGGGAAGCCTGTAAGGTGAGGAAGAAGTTGGTGAAAGACAGCTCCCTTGGAGGGGCTTACCTAACCTGGCACCCGAACTGCATTTTCCCCCAAGTCACCTCACTGCCCCAGAGTGGAACCAGAGGAAAGGAGGATCTCCCTAGGGTAGCATTCTAGGCCTGCCAAGTAATAAAATGGTGGGGGAAGAGAAAGTCTCCATGGCCCAATCCGTGCCCAAAGGACTTGCCTGGGACGTTCTCTGCTCTTCCCTACCCGCAGCCCGGGCAGTCGTTGCGGGGCCGGTGCCCCAGCGCCACAACCCGCACAGAAGTTTCGCGGCTGCAAACGTGAGAAAATGCAGCTCAGCAGAACACCCGCCCGCGCCCTCCCCCTCGGCCCCACCCCCGCAGCCCGACCCCTGGCGGTGGCGACCTTGGCTACCCTGGACGCTCCAGGGGATTGGAGGAGGCGCTGCCCTCAGGGCTTTCCTGGGAGGTAGAGGAGGCCGCCAGGGACTGCGGCCACCTTCACTCTGCCGTCAGCCACCAGGACAGGCGCATCCAACCCCGCGTGCGCGCACTCTGCTCCCCGCCGCCGCCCGGTCCCCGCCAGCGCTCCCCTGACCCCCGGCCCCTCACTTGTCCCTGCGCACCCCCTCTGCGCCTCTCGGCTCACCCGCCCGTGGGGGCGCCCAACTTACCCCGCCGTGCAGGGGCCAGGGCTCGGTCAGGGTGGGTTACATCGGCGTAGGACCGCCTCTCCGGCGGTGGGGATTTCTTAACCGCGCTGCCAAACTCTCCGCGTCTGTCGCGCCTCACGCTCTTCTCCCCCCTACTCTTTACCCCCTCCTTCTCTCCTGTCTCTCGGCTCTTTTTTCCGGGTTAATTACGTTTCGCATTAAAGCAAAACCCAGCCCCGGATGTGAGTACAATGCTCCGCAGAGCCCGCCGGGGGAGGAGAGGGGTGCCGGGGCGCCGCGGGCTGGGAGGGGGCGCGGCCGGGCGCCGCGGGCTGTGCGGAGGAGGCTGGGGCGGCGCGCCTGTGAGGCTGGCCCCCAGGCGCCGGCCCAGCCACCTGGCTGTCCGTCTGCGGCCGCGCAGGTGCCAGCGGGCCGCGGAGACCGTCACGCACGCGAGGCCCTGCCCGGGTCGTCGAACCCCGGGCAGCAGGTGTCCAAGCTGGAGGAGTCGTAGGAGGGAGGCGAGCTAGAGCTCGGGCTCACTCTTTAACCCCATTTCTTTCCCACTCAGCTACTTCAGCCCGCCCTCACTAGGGTCCTGAGTCCTTAATCTTTTTAGGGGTGGGAAGTTAGGTTTAGGGTTGGGGTCGAAAGAATAGTAGATTCTTCCGGGTTGTCTTGAATGGGACTCAAGAGCCCAGTGTGGGCCGTGGCACTCTTAACTGGGATTATATAAACTTTTTCAGAGTGTGAGCAAAGACGCCCCTCCTGCCCTCAGAGCCTGAAAAGGAAGAAAAGAAAAGGCTGGGGGGGGGGGGGACAAACAAGCATGTATTACTTCGGTATTGTGTAGGGGGATCTAAGAGAACTACTGTGCGCTGATGCCGCCGTGTGTTACCGCGTTGGTTCCACACAGCAACCTCTGGGTATCAATCCCGTTTACGATGAGGAAACCGAGACTCTGAGACGTTAAGTAATTTGCCCTGGGCCCTCAATTAGTAAAAGGCAGGTCTGTCGGGTTCTGACGCCGGCCTCCCACGTGGGGAGATAGACACTTAGATAGACATAAAGTCAGGCGGATAGACAACATCCGAAGCCTAAATATAGTGGATTCACCTTAGGACTGAGCGGGGCGAAATGCCGCTGCTGGGGATGCTGATGTAAACGTCGTTAATAACGTGCGATAATAGCGACGCTTTAGGAAAAGGAGAGCAGAAGATAACAATAAAGGCTGGGGTTGCAGCTCAGTGGTAGCGCTCTTGCCTAGCATGCACGGGGCTCTGGGTTCCTCCCCAGCACCGCGGGGGAGACGGGTTAGGTTCTCCAGGAAAGGCCAGTCCGCGTCCCCGTATTGAGGCAGACTATGAAAAGACTCTCCGACCTGAAGAAAGCAAATCCTGGGGGGAGAGAGGGCCAGGTGAGCCAGGAGGAAGGCAGAACAACCCGCAGCACACACCCCGAAAGCACCAATGAAGAAACCACACAAATTTCCTCTTCCATTTTGATTGCCACAGCGAAAATGAGCCACACCGCTCTCTAAGGTGTGAAAAAAAAGACTGTTTTAGAACATTTTGCTCTGAATGAGGAAGAAAAGGAAGACACACAAAAAATTTCTCCTGAAACAAATACATCAACGTTAATATTTGTGTGTGTGTAGTCCTTCCTGGAGGCTTTTGACAAGCACTTGGGTTTAAAGTAGCCATATCAAGTTGAAGAGCATCTTCTCTGGAGCTGCATACCTGGGGTTTGAATCCCACCCTTGATGCTTATTAGCTCTGATCCCTGGACAAACTACTTAAACGTCTCAATACCTCAGTTTCTACATTTGGGTCGTTATGAATCATCATTTGCAAAGTGTTTAGGTTACTGTTGAAAGTGACAGGGCTATATAAGTGATTTGTAATTTTAAAATCAGATTATTGTTTTTAGTGTGAAAAAAAGCACAATTCCTTTTGAGGATTCATACTGGAAACCACTAGTTCTAGTTGGATTTGCTGGGAGTAGCTCATCCAACAAAAACAACTTCAACTGGTAGTTTCCAGTATGAGCAGTGAGGTGAAAGTTTCGGATTTCATGGTATGGTTCCTATTAAAATCCATAAAACTCTACTCCCTGTGGGGCCTGCCTGAGTCACTCATTTACAGAGCCACAAAAAATCTCTGAGTACTACTGTATTGGATGCCTGGGAGGCACAGACAAGCCAAAGGCCTTGGATCTCTTTAGTAGGATACAAGTATGACTAGAAGGTTCAGGCAGTCTCTTGCTCTCCTGGAAGTGCCACCTGACTGGCACAAGTGAGTTGTGCTATGCGCATTTTGAAGAGTGAGTTGTGCCTATGGGTGCAGTCTCTCAAGACAGGTGAGCTTTGAAATGAATCTAGGAAGTCCAGTTGGGGGTACAGTTTGACTCTGGTGGGGGAGGGCAAGAACATGGGCTGAGAGGAGGGTCATCAGTATACTTTGGGTTATGCTCATACCTCTCCATTTAGTGCCACATTTGCCCCAGCCAGGGCCTGGCCTCAAAGGACAATTTATGCACTGATGTTCATTTATGCATCCCTGCATTTCCCAGTGCTCCCTCAGAGGACACTGTACATCTGATCCTCTAACAGGTACCCCAGAGCAGGTGTCAATTGACCTGCATCCTGCTGTAGTTCTTTTGAGCTCTCTTGAATATGTGTTCCCCTCTCTTTTCCTCTCCCTCCTTCCACTTTTTTCCTATGGTAAAATACATGCACCATAAATGTCACCATTTTTACTGTTTTAAATTTATATGCAGTGGCATTTAGTACATTGACAGTGTTGTGCAACTATCACTATTACCTAGTTCCAGACCATTTTCATCACTCCTAAAGGTGACCCCATACCTATTAAGTGGTCACACCCATTCCTATCTTTTCCAGGTCCCTAGTAATCAATAACTTGTTTTCCATCTAATCTGTAGGTTTGCCTAAAATTTGATATGTCATGTAAGTGGAATCATGATATGGGGCCTTTGGAGATCTAGCTTCTTACTTTTGCTACTGACACATTTTGAAAGTATTTCCATTATCAGATTGCATGCTTTAATTTTTTTCAGTGCAATAAACAGCTCTGAAAATATGAATATCTGTGGAGAAAGGGATGTCAAAAAAGAGCCTTTCACATCAGCTATTTCAGTCTCTTCATTGGACCAAAGTAAAAGAGATTCAACAGTTTGGTCAAGGTTTTGCAACTAGTTAATGGTAGAGCTGATTCTAGAATCCAGAGGTGACTATCCCCAGAATATTCTGCTATTGGTATAGGAACTTTTCCATGAAAGTGGGGACATCTAGCCCAGAACCTAAAAATCTAAACAGAAAGCTTTATATTCTACCCTAGCCATTATTTATATGCTTTATGTCCATTTTCAGAGTTGATAGCTAGTTAACTAGATCACCTAATAACTCCAGTTGTCAGCCAGTATACCTACCCTCCAGGGAATTGTATTGTTCTATATCCTCAGACATACCCATTATATAAGGTTTCAGCTGCACCTGAGACCAGTTAGTTCCATTGGGGAAAGTGTGGGCCACAGTTATTCTTTCGATCCTGACTCAAACCAGTTAATTTTGCACAGAAATAAATTACTCCAAGGCTACATGTTGCACCTCTAATGTTAGCTGGTCAGTTTATAAGTAGTTGGTATTGGTTTCATTACCAAAGTATGAATGGTTCTGCCCCATTCATTTCTAGAAAGATTACTCAAACAACCATTGTTCTGTTTAGTCTTATTCAACAATTATCTGAACCTGTTACCGTTTTTCCTCCTTATATACCTTGCATTTACTTGTTTTTCAGGTATTTACTAAATACTAATTGCTTTGCATGTATTATCTCATTTAAGCCTTACAATGACACTGAGAGCCAAGTACTATTATTTTCCCCATTTTATGGTGATGAAGTAACTAAGAAATAAAGATGAAACCTGAATACAGGCCAGGGAAGCCTGATGTCAGAGCCTGCCCTCTCATCTCTGAGCCACTCTAATGGATGTAATGTTAGGCCTTGTGAAGGATGTGGAAAGACAAAACAAAACTCCTTCCTCTCCACATTTTTTATACTTACCATTACTTAGAATCTTTATTCCATGTTAGCTAGCAATTTCATGTTGAAAAATATGTCCCACATAAAGTTATATGGATATATAAATGCAGAGATATATGAATACATGATTATGTATATGTATGTATTCACATTCAGCATTGTTCATAATGATAAAAAGTAGAGATCATTTTCATCTTCGTCAACAAGGGATTGAATAGGTAAACACTGGAACATCCATATACTCTTATACTATGCCACTGTTAAAAGAGAATGAGGGGACTGGGGCTGTAGCTCAGTGGCAGCGTGCTTGCCTAGCATGTGTGAGGCACTGGTTTGATCCTTAACATCACATAAAAAATAAATTAATAAACAAAGATGTGTATCTATCCACAACTAAAACCATATTTAAAAGAGAGAGAATGAGGCTGGGCATGGTGGCCCATGCCTGTAGTCCCAGTGACTTGAGAGTCTGGGACAGGAGCATGGTAAGATCGAGGCCAACCTCAGCAACTTAGCAAGGCCCTAAGCAGCCTAGCAAGATCATGTCTCAAAATAAAAAGGGCTGGGGATGTAGCCCAGTGGTAAAGCACTTCTGGGTTCAATCTCTAGTACCAAAGGGGGGGAAAAAAGAGAGAAAGAGAAAATGACATCAGCCTGGGGTGTAGTCCAGTGATAGAGCATGTGCTTAGCATGCATGAGGTCCTAGATTCAATCCTCAGCACAAAAAGAGAGAGATAATTATCTATATTAAAAACACTAATTATTTTAAGTTAAAAAGTTACAAAGCTATATGTATAATATAATCCTCTTTCTGTAAATAAATATTTACTTACATATCTTTACTTGTAACTCTTTATTCATGAAAAAGATCTAAAATAATACATTCCAAATGGTTAACCACAGTTCTCTTAGAGCAGGGTTGGAGAGATTAGAATGGTGAATTTCACTTCCAAGAGATGTGTTCTATAATATTTAGTTTTTCAGACAACAAGCAGGCATTCATTTTGTTATCAAAAGAAGAATAATAATGATTTAAATTTTTAATAAAATCTTAAAGTTCTATGAGAAAGAAAATCATAATGCAATCCCTCAAGGGGCTCTTCCTTTTATTAAGGTGAGGGAATATGGCATGTACAGAAATAATAGCCAGAGACCGATGCAGGCAGAGAGAAGAGAAAAGAGAGAATTCTCTGGGAAGATTATAAGCCAACCACAATTGAGAAAATGTTTTCAGGAGATGGCATTCTGGAAGGACCCTGAAGGAAAGGTAAAATGTGGAAAAGTGAAGAGGGGATGAGAATAGGTGGAAACCAGATAAAAAGATTCTTAAGGCAAAGGATGGATGTGTGGGATCTGTCTAAGGAAGTGTGGTTGGGTTTGTCCAGTCCAGCTGGAGCACAGGAGGATGTAGCAAGGATTTCCATGGGGAACAGAACAGGAAAGGAGAGTAGCTGGAAGATCTTTATTGCTAAGCTAAGAATTCTATATTTATTACTTTAGACTTCAAGAGCCACTGAAGGTTTTGGGGGCAAGAAAGGGACACAATCAGAAGTGAATAAGCAGCAATTCCATAGCTCGTGACTGCCAAGTAATTGTATTTTAGCATTCCGGTCTCTGTCACTGATTAGCTGAATAACCAGATACCAGTTACTTTACCTCCTCATATTTCTATGACATGTGAAAGGCTGTGATAACAGAGGACTATCTCATACCATTGTTTTGGGATCAAATGAGTTAATTAATGCTTTTGCAGCACATGTTAAGTCTGAGAATGTCTGCTAAATTTTGAAAATCGGTATCAGGGGCCTGGCTTAGTGGTAGAGCACTTTTCTAGCATGAGTAAGGCCTTGGGTTCCATCCCCATCACCACAAAATATAAATAAATAAAATAATCAGTATCATGCCTTTAGATTAAAATCTTTGCATCTCATTCTGAAACTTTTGTTACAAAGAACTGACTTATTTTTTCATACTCTCAGAGGAATAGACTATTTTACAGGTGGAGAAAGACAGTCTCAGAATCACATAGCCAACCAGTCATGATCTAAATCCACGAACTCTGAATCATTGTTCAATGATCCCTGCCCTCAAACCCAGGGCTAGCTGTTAGCTCAACTTCTCAGAGCCTTGAGAGTAGAGAAAATATGGGAAGTAGAAGACACTTAGGAAACTTCTGTTTATTGGATAAGAGAAACAGCATTAAGCAACAGGAATAAAGTAAGATGAAGATAGATAAAACTTTGGTGAACACCTGGAAATGTGTATTCAAAATATAATGTAAAATATAAACAGGATATATATATATATACACACACACATACATATATACATTCCTATGTATATACATATATATGCCAAATTTTTTTCCTAGCAACAAAGTTTGGAAAACATTGCTATACTGCAAAATCTGACACTAACATAAACCTCAGAACTGAGTGTGTATCCTGTCCCCAGAAATAACAGTCTGCTGGTCAAATGCACCATTCCTATTGATTCATGCTGATGGCATTGTTTTTCCGTCAGATTGAATAAGTGCAGTGCACCACTAGGATTCCTGTATCCACAGCAATACCCTGTGATTCTATGGGAAAAACCAGGCCTTCCCAGATCAGAGTGAGAGAATGAATAGATATCTTAGATTTTTGGATCCCTGACCATGTTTTAGCACTACATTTGACTTTATTTTTGCACAGACTGGTTACATAATTCACTTCCTCAGCACTGAGCCCACACGGGAGCTACTATTAGTAAACACTTCTGGGTGAATATAGTCCAAGATATCTATACCCAGTAGATGCCTATGACCATCAGTGAAGTGCACTAAGTTTTACATCACTGATTCTAAACACAAGCAGACTATTATAAAACACAGAAAACAAAGGAAAGCAAAAAGGATATGTGGAATTTATGCCCTTTCATTATTATTAATGGGAGAAAAATGCTTCTATCTCCATGTTCCCACCAAAACTCACGTTAGAATTTAATCATCACTATGAGCTATTAGGAAGTAGGACCTTTAAGAGGTGGCAGAGCAGAGTCCTCATGACTAGATTAATTCATTCATGGATTAATGAATTCATGGCTTATCTTGAGAGTGGATCTATTATAAAAGCCAGTGTGGCTCTCTCTCTCTCGTAGGTATGTGCCTCTCTTGCTATGTAATGTCCTAAGCTGCCTTAGGACTCACCAGCAAGAAGGTCTTGACCAGATGTGGCCCCTCAATAAGGACCTCCCAGTCTCCAGAACCATGAACTTAAGAACTTTTATTCTTGGTCATTTATTCAGTTTATAGTATTCAGTTATAGCAACAGAAAACAGGCTAAGACACATACATACAGCACAAAGAAAAAAAGGTACAAAACACAAGCAGCAGAAAGCAACTATCCTCTGTTTCCCCCAAACATACTATTCTCCTCCTTAGAGATAATTTTTGTGTGTTTAATAACAAATATTCAGTTTTGCAAGGATGTAACCTAAAAATGCTATGCATAATTATCTGAATGGTCAGCTTAGTAGGCAATTTTTTTAAATCATCTTTATTTCTGGGTTTGGCAAATTGTCTTTAATAAGCATGCCTTCTTTTACAACTAGAAGAAAAATGGGCACTTTAAAAGTAAACAGTTTTTACTATAAAAGTACCTCAAAGATCTCATAGCTGCATTGTAACTTTAAAAAAATAACATAGAAATAACTTAATCCTTGACTTTAAAATACTTGCCAGTCCATGGGTACATTTATTTAAAAATTTTATGACAGAGAGTGTCACTGGTAAAGCACTTGCCTAGCACGCACCAGGCCCTTGGTTTGATTCCCAGAACCACATGTTTAAAACAAAATTAGTCAGTTTTGTATTCATTCACATTAAAACTCCTACCATCAGAAATGATACCCCAAACCTGATTTGCAGCTTGACCTCTGAGTCCTAGTAAAATAGACGAGTCATTAGAGCCAGATGATTTGCTCAAAAATCTTCTTTTAAATTTCATCATAATTTGTATTATGACTCCACATGTCTATCAAACTATATTAAGTGTGGCAATAGGCTGGAGAATTAGGTTTAGTCCAGCTTAACTTTTTCAAGTAACAATTAAGCAATAACAAAACTAATTTTAATTTTATCTTTACAACTAATACTTAATGATAGTGTTGGTGTTCTAATTGGATAAATGTCCTAATATTTATTGTCTGAATTTTTCACAGATCTGGCTTTTGGAAAAGACACATACAGGACCATGGTCATCCTGATTGCTATTTCAGTCTCTGGAATCTAAGTCCAAACTCAGAAGGTGAGCGAAGGGCCTCTGAGTAGCTAGCCAAAATGCTTATTGATTCTGACCAAATATCTAGTTTCAAAAGGCCCAATTATATGGTTTCCCAGCCCTCAGCAAATTAGAAATATCAGGAAAATGGAGGAGCCATTGGAGGTGGGGAGAGGAGGATGTACAAGAGCAAACGACTTTATTCATTTCATTCCTACATCCATAAATAGCTCCGAACAGAGGAAAAGAAAGAAAAGTTGACCAACATTCCCAGAAGTTCATATGCTCAAGAAATAATTCCTGGTGATGACTTTGCAGTAAGAAGTGGTTGAATATGATCAGTGGCCTTTGCTTTCTGGCCAAGTTTCATGCAGTTTTGCTGATAGGAGTGGCAGCCTCTGGGAAGGGGATCATCCATGAGGTGACAAGAGCAGATTTCATGATTCACCCATGCTCTTTACGTGTTTAATATTGTATGCATAGTATATTTTTTCTTAATAAAATTGCTCTTCATTGATGTCCATAAGAATGATATAAAAAGTCTGTGAAATGGAAAATTGTATAAATTAAAAATGTTGTACCATGATGAGAAAAACCACAATGAGGTAATGACATCTATAGAATGGCTAAAATAAAAAATAATGACAATACCAGATGCCAGGGAGGATGCAGAGAAACTGGATCATGGAATATTGCTGGTAGAAATATAAAAGTGTACAGCTTTCTGGAAAAATTTATCAATTTCTTTTAAAAATTAAACATGCAACTATCATATGACCCAGCAATTGCATTAATGGGCATTATTCCAGAGAAACGAAGGCTTATGGTCACATAAAAACCTGTATATGAATGTTTTTAGAAGCTTTATTCATAATAGCCCCAAATTGGAAACAACCCCTATATCCTTCAACTCTTGGATAATTAGACAAAATGTATATCCATACCATGAAGTACTACTCAGCTATAGTAGGGAACTACACAACAACTTGGATGAATCTTCAGAGAATTATGCTGAGTGAAAAACAATCAAAAGGTCCCATGTTGTATTATTCCATGTATATAACATTTTGAAATGGTAAAATATAGAAATAGAGAAAAAACAGTGTTTACTAAGGGTTAAGATGGGGCTACTACAGGGGAGTGGGTATGGCTACAAAAGCACACAGGGATCTCTGTGCTGACGGACATGTTCTGTGTCTTGGCTGGATGTGATATCATCCTATCATTTGCAAGGTAATACCTCTGGCAGAAACTGGGCAAAGGGTATATAGGATCTCTCTGAGTCTTTATTTCCCCCCAAGTGCTAGAGATGGAACCCTGGGCCTCCCACCTAGGCAAGCACTCTACCATCGAAATACACCCCCAGCCATGAATTATTTCATATAATTGAATATGAAGCTATAGTTATTTCATAACTAAAAGTTTGATTTAAAAAAGCATTTTAAAGCTAAAAGAATTTTGAGTTCTGTGCTTAAGTAGAAGTAATCAGTTTTTTAAAAGTACTTGCAGTGAAACATATTCCTTTAACCCTAGCTAACTGAGGCATTATTATTTCATTGCATCATTACATCAGGACTGATGAAGCACAGTTTCCCATGTTGTGGCTGACAGTATAGGCAGCCCTCCACGTCTGCAACTTCTGTGTCTCTGAATTCAACCAACTGTGCACTGAAAATATATTTTTTAGTTCTGTCTGTACTGAACATACACAGACTTTCTTCTTGTCATGATTCCTTAAACAATACAACAAATACTTCCATAGCATTTAGATCATATTAGATGTTATCAGTAATCTAGAGATGATTTAAAGTATATGGGAAGTTGTAGGTTATATACAAATACCATGCCATTTTACATTAGAGACTAAAGCATTCATGGACCTTGGTATGTGAGGATGGTTCTAGAACCAATCTTCCAAGAACACTAAGGAACACCTATTCTTAAATTGGGGTGAACTAACATTATTTTTTAGTGATAAAATGAAGAGTAATGCTTCATTCCTTTCCCATTTCTGCTGCTACAATCCCTATACAGCGATACCCCCATGAACATTCCCATTGCCCTTTGGACATGTGGCCACTTCCAACCATTTGTCTGCCTTCCTTAAAAAGAAATGGAGAAACTCCACCAGAACCCCACCTGGTATTCAAGAAAGTCACTTCTATGACAGGATACACATCAGGGTTGATTAGATCATTCCAGTTACTATAAAACTGCTGCAGCTCTCCCCTACATGCAGGAGGTGACAAGCAAGTATTGCAGAAGTCCGTTAGAATAAAGCTTGTAATTATATGTTCCCAAGTACACTGTGAGTCAAATCATGGTCACTGAAATGTAACAACATATTCTTGAAATAGTTCAGCCGTGAGGTCTAGGGGCTGGTTTATTTTTGGTTGCTCCAGTTTAAGCTCTTGTGCTATGACCCTGTAACTACCACCCAATTCAGAGCAGATGGGTGGCATGGTGAGGTACAAAGAACTTTGGGTTAGGAATTCCCTGAGATTGTAGGTGTGATGGTATCTACTCTTTCTATTGTTCAAGGTCATAAAGGTTCTGGAAATACAGGAAATGAGTAATTATGAATAAGAACATCAGTAAGAGAATGGTATCAAGCAGTGTTCTTCAGACTTTTTCTTATCTATATCCACTAAAGAAATGATGAAAAACTATGTGTGCCTTTACATATGTTTAGGTGGGCACTCATATCTCCTCATGGTAGACTTAAGTGTTTGTAGAGGAAGTATTCTGCAGATTGTTAGCATGGCATGTTTTAAAATAAAACTTTTATCATTCTGTTAAACGTCCCCATTAGAATGTAAGTACCATAGTTATTTGATACCATCATTCATTTTTAAAAATGAACAAGTAATTCTTTGATAGCCAGAAATGTTAAATCATTCTCTTTCCTCCTTGAAGTACACTTTCATTCCACTTCCTCTAAAGAATTATATCAAAATGTCAGATATTTTGATACTTGGACATCTTTTATTGATTGACCTGCCATATTTTCTAAAACAAAAATGCATATGTAAATTGATTTTACAATTTAAAAAGTATCCTGTGCTCATAAGGCTTTCAGTGTTAAAACATTTTTGGAAACTAAGCCATCATTACAATTATGAATAACAGGATAAATATACATTTTATTGATCTCTGAACATGAAACAGTAAAATAGTATTGGAAATTATTTCCTTAATGAGATGGATAAGGATGGATTTTTAAATGTATGGATTTTATGTATTTATATATACAGATATATGTAATGAGTTTAAGTATCCATCCACTAATATTACTCATTGCAAGAATGAACAGAGTTTATCATCCATACTATTCCTATTTCTCATTTTTATGAAGCTAAGCTCTAAGAAACCTTGTTCATATGAATAAATAGATGGGACTGGATGAATTTTGGTTATAATGATGTCCAGGATGGGAAAGAGGGAAGGAAAAAGGGAACATAACCCAGAAGAGTTTATGGCTTCAGAAGGGAGCCCAGAATAACTAAATCCCCCAACAGATGCAAGTCCTATGTAAAGGTCTCTGGCCATCTACCTTTGCCCGGGAACCTGAAATTTACTTTGTAGCAGCACCGTGCTTAGCAATGCCATTCAATTCTTAGACCTCCTTCATGTTACATGACAGATATCAATCAGCAATCTTCTTTTGAAAATTAATCCATGGGGGAGGCTGTGCATGTGTTGGGGCAGAGGATATATAGGAATTCTCTGTACTTTATATGGTGCTGCGAACCCAAAACTGTTCTTAAAAAAAAAAGTATGTTTTAGAAACAAAAATTATTCTACTGATCAGTGGACCAGCTTTATGGAAAGCAATGAATTATGAAATGATTTATCTATTATAAAAGCCTTTTACTTTCTCAGAACACAGATATTTCTAATTGTCCCTTATCTTGATTCTGGAAGTTTTTACAACCCAGGGCAAGGCCTGGCTTTCTTTTCTTTTTTTTAAAACAGAGAGAGCCCCAGTGTGCAAGGGGAGGTGGGAGGGTGGAGACTCAGTGTAAAACCAGCCCCTACTATCTCAGGCAAATCTAGACACTGATTCCCCTAAAACTGTATGCTCTCTGATTATCCACCATTGAAACACCATTGGCAGAAGGTGGTTAAGAGGCGCTACTTTAAATGCATGGAATTGATATTTCAGATTTCTAGTTATTTGCCGTTTTGTCTGAAATTCGCATTTAATTGTGTGTCCAGTATCTACCTGGCAAGCCTGTCTAATCCACATAATTCTTTTCAAGAAGCGAAAAAAACTGGGACCTAAACAGGATAAAGAACTTGACCAAGGGGCTTTTCCTTCTCCCTCTACCTAATTCTCAAATGCAGGATTACTTTCTTTCCTTTCATCAGTACTGTACATTTCTATCTCCCCACTGCCACCACCTTTTATCCATCCTTCTTACCAAAAGCAAAAATGGAAGCAGAAACAACAAAAACATGACATCATGAAGGAAGAAAGACTTTTATAGAAACCAGCACAATCAGAGGGGCTCAAGAGAAGCAGAGGGAGCAAATGGGTACAGTGTGGACAAACCCCTCTGTCCTGTCATCTCAGAAATAGGGGCTGTGGGTTGGGGATGTAGCTCTGTGGTAGAGCACTTACTTGCCTAGCATGCCCAAGACCCTGGGTTCAATGAGGAATGAAATCCTGTCATTTGCAGCAAAGTGGATGGAACTGGGGGACATTATAATAAACTAGACACAAAAAGACAAGAACCCACATGTTCTTTCTCATATGTGGAAGCTAAAAGAGATTGACCTGAATGTACAATAGTGATTACTAGAGATTGGGAAGGGTGTGTGTGGAGGAGGGTGGGGAGAGGGAAGTTGGGTTTATTCAGTGCACCCTGAATGCATGTGTGGAAGTGTCACAGTGAAACCCATTATTCTGTATAATTAATACATGTTAATCAAAAATAAAACAATTATATGGGGCTGGGGTATAGTTCAGTGGTAAAATGCTTGTCTAGTATGTGTGAGGCCCTGGCCCCCACTGTAAAAACCATAAATAAATGATTATTTTAAAAATAATAAGTAAATAAAAAATAGACATTGTGGGGCCAGCGTGTAGCTCAGTGATAGAGTGTGTGCTTAGCATGCATGAAGCCCTAGATTCCATTTCCAGCATCCAAACAAACAGAGGTTTAAAAAGGAGGAGAGCGGACATTTCTTGAAGCACAGAAACAAAACTTATACAAAATTTGTGAATATTCTTCTGTATAGTTTACTTCATAGATACAACATTTTAAAAATATTCTAAAAATATTCAAATCCACCTATAGTTCTTATCTTCAGTGCTCTCCTGAGCTGTTCCTTAGGAAAAATATAGACTGAAATTTGCTTTTTTTTTTTCCTCCCTTCCCCCTTCAGTTCCTATTTACTACCACTGCCCTCTCTCACTCTCCTCTCATCTCCCAGGCACCAAAAATAATTTGAATTTCAAGCCTTTTTTTGGCCTTCCTGTGGGTGTGGGAGGGACCTCCTTTGGGGATTGTTCTGGAGCTCCTCGGCTTCATCTGTAATTTGGCAAAATCCCTTTCTGCATCCTGCCCCCAACTCCACCACTTCCTTTTCTCAATACTAGGCAAGTTCAGATCCCTCACCCCCAACAACCTTCTCTACGCAGTTCTTAGGATAACCAAAATGACCAGAGCCCCCCAGGGGGCCTCCACTTACCCAACTCCTGGCTTTGGAAGAACAAGGCGTTCTGCACAAAAGTAGGCAGCTCTGTAGCAGGCAGTGACAGCCACCTCCCCTGACAGTGACAAAGGACAAGGTGACTACACAAAAGAGGAAGGCAAGATGTGTGCTTTTGGTTCAGGAGACACAAGCCAAGTTCCTGTTTCAAAGACTAGAGCTTAAAAAACTGATGAAGTTCAGAGAATTGGGGGGTGGGGTGCTTTTCCTCTCCCCAGCTCACCCACGTGATTCACCTGGCTGTCCTCTGGGAAACAGAGGATCTTCCTTTCTAAAAAAATATCTCTAGACCTGCCCACCTCAGCAAGTCCCATCCCCCGCTGGCTTCATGGTCCTTCTTGAGCCAGTGTCTTGAAACACTAGTACATTTTTGTTACTGACAAGAAAAAGGAAATGAGGAGAAAAAGGACTGCATATCTAAGAGTTTTCTGTGGTTTGGAGTGCAGAGGGAGGAGATGAAAGGGTAATGCCCAAGGATGAAGAGCCAGTTTATTTCTACTATTCCCCTTCCTCACCTCCCCTGTTTTGGGTTAGCATCCAGAAATCAGAAAGAAAATTTGGCCTTTGGTTTTCTGGGATTGGCTTATTTCACTTAGCATGATAGTCTCCAGTTCCATCCATTTACCAGTAAATGCTATAATTTCATTCTTCTTATGGCTGAGTAATATTGCAGAGTGTATATATACCACATTTTCATTATCCATTCATCTGTTGAAGAAGACCTAGGTTGTTTACATAGCTTGGCTATTGTGAGTGTAGCTGCTATAAACATTGATGTGGCTGTGTCGCTGTAGTATGCTGTTTTTAAGTCCTTTGGGTATAGACCAAGGAGTGGGATAACTGGGTCAAATGAAGGTTTCATTCCAAGTTTTCTGAGGAATCTCCATACTGCTTTCCAGAGTGGCTGCGCCAATTTGCAGTCCAGATAACAATGTATGAGAGTACCTTTCTCACCACATCCTCACCAACATTTATTGTTACTTGTATTCTTTTTAACTGCCATTCTACAGTGATGGAATCTCACTGTAGTTTTAATTTGCATTTCTCTAATTTCTAGTGATGTTGAACATTTTTACATATATTTCTGACCGTTCATATTTCTTCTGTGAAGCGTCTGTTCAGTTCCTTAGCCCATTTATTGATTGGGTTATTTATTTTTCTGGAGTTAAGTTTTTTGAGTTCTTTGTGTATCCTGGAAATTAATGCCTTATCTGAGGTACTGGTGGTGAAGATTTTCTCCCAATCTGTAGAATCTCTGTACACATTCCTGATTGTTTCCTTTGCTGGGAAGAAGCTTTTCAATTTGATACCAACCCATCTATTGATTCTTGATTTTTAAAAAAAATTTTTTTAGTTGTAGATGGACACAATATCTTTACTTATTTTTAATGTTGTGCTGAGGATCGAACCTAGTGCTTTACACGTGTGAGGCAAACACTCTACCACTGAGCCACAACCCCAGCTCCTGATTCTTGATTTTACTTCTTGCACTTTAGGAGTTTTGTTGAGGAATTCAGTTCCCAAGCTGACATGCTGGAGAGTTAGGCCTACTTTTTCTTCTAGTAAGTGCAGGGTCTCTGGTCTAATGCTTATATCTTTGATCCACTTAGAGTTGAGTTTGGGGCAGGGTGAGATATAGGGGTTCAATTTCATTCTATTACATATGGATTTCCAGTTTTCCCAGCACCATTTGTTGAAGAGGCTATATTTTCTCCAATGTATGCTTATGGGACCTTTGTCTAGGATGAGATAACTGTGTTTATGTGGGTATGTCTCTGTGTCTTCTGTTCCATTGGACTTCATGTCTATAACAAAATTCATTTGGAAAAATAAGAGGCCCAGAATAGCCAAAGCAATCTTTAACACAAAAAGTGATACAGGAGGTATCACAATACCAGACCTTAAATTATACTACTGAGCTATAGTAACAAAAACAGCTTGGTGTTGAAGCCAAAATAGACATGAAGACTAATGGCTTCATAGTACTTGTGCATTCCTCTATTGGGGAAGTTTTCTTATATTAAAATGGATGCAATAGGGGGCTGGGATTGTAGCTCAGTGGTAGAGCGCTTGCCTCGCATGCGTGAGGGCTTGGGTTCGATCCTCAGCACCACATACACAGCAATAAAATAAAGACATTGTGTCCATCTACAACTAAAAAAAAAAAAATTAAAAAAAAAAAAATAAATAAAATGGATGCAATAATGTCTAACATACAATGTCATTGTGAGGAATAAATAAAATCAGAGTGCCTAATATGGTGCCTGGCATACAGTAGGTATGTGTATTTACCACAGATAACACTTATCACTCTAAATGTCTTATTCATTTTATATTCATTTTATATCCATTTTATAGCCCTATAATACCTGGAATATAGCAGATATTCAATACTTGTTTGTTGAATCAATTAATTAGTTCTTGGTCTCACCATTACCCTGGCCCTGTTTCCTTTTTTGGTCAAAAGTATACTTTTTGTCCTCTTTTCCCTGTTCTCTGGGCTAAGGTTTCAAAATTCAAACTCTGAACAAGAGTGGCTAGACCCGAATTGGATGAAATGCCTATACTCTTCTCCCTAGAAATACCAAAGAGAATTTTCTCAGCAAATGCACAGAGGGAAAAGATTAGGGAACACAGAGTCTGGAGTCATTGGTATTTCTGAGTCTATTGCAGAAACGTGGCATGTTCAAATTAAAGCCAGATTCCAAGGTGCTATTTATATTCAAAACATGTTTTAAAAGCAGAGAACATCAGTCTTCCTAATGCCCTTTAAGGACAGAAAAAGGAAAGGCATACTGAAAGATAGAGAGGGAAGATAAGAGGAGAAAAGAAAGACACGAGAAAAGGGGGAAGAGAAGGGGAGTCTGGAAGAGAGGAAGGAAAAGAAGGAAGGAGTAAGAGAAAGGGAGAGAAGGAAGGAGGGAAGAAGACAGGGACAGAGAAAAGACAGAAAGCTGGAAGGTGAACTTAAAAGGAGGTACATGGAGATCCCAGTTAAATATGATCAATTGAACACATAATATTATCCCAGTTGCCTTTTAACCCTCCACTAAAGGGACAATAAATGGAAAGGACATAAACATTTGAGGACAAAGAGACTGTGAAAACATCAACTGTCAACAAAAATTTTAAACCTCTGAGAAACACAAAAATGTGATAAATAAGTGGAAATGAATCTCCTAAACTTGGCAGAGTTGGGAGGAAACCAGCTCTTTTACATCTCCAAGACCTAGACAGCCTCAGGGATTAGATCACCAGGAACCTGTCCAAGGGGTGAGAGGAGGTGGAAGTTTGGGTGGGGCTGAAATCAGGAAGACTGAAGGCTTGCATGAGCAGGTAAGGGGGAAGATGACTGAAAGGTTAGTCAGGAAAGGATCAGGGCTTAGGACCTTGGGTCCGCTAAGGACAAAAACAAGATGATTTACTGACATTAGGGATATGGAGTCATCCGGATCTTAATAACCATGTGCCACCCCCCCCCCCATCTCCCTTACCCAACTTGACTGGAAGATCCTGAAAAAGGCTTATACCTCCTCAGTTTCCGTCCCCAGACAAGTGTGGAAAAGTAGGCTCATGGGGAACTGTCAGTTCAAGAGAATACCTGTACAGAAACAGATCTGTGTCCCCCAGTGCCATGCATGTGGTGCGGCCCATCTGTCTTAACCCTTCACTTGTACTCAACACTTTCAAACCAGTTTTTGGAATCTCACTCATAAATGTCTACCAACCAACACCAGCCATCGAACATTCCAGTCATTGATCCTCCAACATAAAAGACAGACCTAGACAAACAAAAGGGGACAAAAGGAGAACTTAGAAGAAACAGAGACAATGCAGGGATAGAGAAAAATAAAAATACTATCACATTGAAGTGAGATATTTCACTCACTCTAAAATAATGATAATTTGAGACTGGAAACATGCCTCAGTGGTAGAGCACATGCCTAGCATGCCCAAGCCAGGGTTCAATTCCCGGTAGTGCAAAAAATAAAAGAAAATAATGATAATTTTAAATATATATATATATACATATATCAGAAGCTAGAAGAATATATTTTGAGTATTTTCCCCATAAAGACATGGTAAATGAGCCCGGCGCGGTAGTGCACACCTGTAATCTCTGCACTTTGGGAAGCTGAGACAGGAGAATCACGAGTTCAAAGCCAGCCTCAGCAACTGTGAGGCGCTAAGCAACTCACTGAGACCCTGTCTCTAAATAAAACACAAAATAGGGCTGGGGATTGGCTCAGTGGTTGAGTACCCCTGAGTTCAATCTCCAGTACCAAAAAAAAAAAAAGACATGGTAAATGTTTGACGAGATAAATACACATAACCTGCATTAAACATCACACAATGTTTTGGAATCACACTCATAAATGTCTACCAACTAACAAGAGCCATCAAACATTCCATGGGATCCTGCAGTGAAACATCACATAGTATCCAATAAAGGCATGTGATTTTTGTTCTTATTTATCAGTTTAAAATAAATTTCAAAATATGTGTGTATATCTATATATGTGTGTGTATATATATGTATGTGTATCTATGTATGTATGTAAATATATCTCAGGAATATACATGTGTGTAATGTATATGTATATAGAACATTCAGAGAATAAGAAAGAATTCATGGAGGTTAACAAATAAAATGACAGAAAAAAATTTAATAGGTGGGTTAAAAGATAAAATTGAGGAAATCTATCAGAGACAAAAATTGATAAATAGGAAAAGTGAAAAAAATTGGTACACAAATTGGATCCAAATCCAAGAGGTGAAGCCAATTATTTAAGATAATAAATAAGAGAAATATCACATTGACAGGACTGCTAGAGGCCCCACATTACCCTGAATGGCAGTGGAGTTGTTAAATATGAGAGGAGTAATAATAGCACCAGGTGGCAGAGAGCTGAACCAGGCAACAGGTGTGAAAAGGGAAGTCAAATAATGTGTAAAGTGCAGGTGAAATATTTCATGAAGAAAGGAGCACCTACGCCCACTTCATTTCAGGTGACTGATGAGAAGATTCCACTGGCCTGCACAGTTTGTACCCACTATAAAGCTCAATAGTTCCAGAAAATAGTAATGATATTATTTCCGTCAAAGTTACAGAATTTGAAGAGAATCACTGGTAACTATGGGGGTAAAAGATAGTGAGCATTTATTGTGAGGATTAGGAGGAGATGAGGTAAGAGGAAGGGAAATCTGGAAAAATGTTGTGTGATCACCAGTGGTTAGTTAGCCTGTCCCATACATTAGTATATACTCTGTCTTTGGAGATTCCTCTCTCCCCATGACACAACTCCCCTGAGAAATATTTCTTCTCCCTTAGGAGGGAGGGGTCCACAGAGAGGAGTCTCCATGTTCTTCTGTAACTCATGGTAGATTGGCTCCAAGTAATCTGGTCTGGTTGAGACTAATCATGGCATCCTACACACCTGGCCGAGGTGATTGGTCACAGAAGAATCTGTGACTCAAGCCTGGCTAAACATTAGTTTTCCTGGTGTATTTCAAGTTAGAGCTAGATTTTAAAGTCACACACCCAGATTCTCTTGTGTGCATCAAAGCTGGGTTAGAGACTACTTCTAGGTGGTAGAGAAAGTTATTCTGTTTGACCAAAGCCTCCAGGCAGGAGAAAAATTAATAGTAAGAGTTCCAGGGGTGGAGGAAGAAAGAGAGTTCTAGGGGCTCCTGAGCACTTGTTCCCAGCATCTTGATGAACCTGACATTTGAAAAAGTGAAAACCCTGCCTGAGGCGTTTGGGGTACAGCTTAGTGGTATAGCAACATGCTTAGCATGTGTTAGGCCCTGAATCCAATTCCACCTCCTCTCAGCACAAAAAAGAGAAAGAACTGTTTTAATTGGGCTGTGGACATAGTTCAGTGGTAGTGTGCTTGCCTAGCATGCATAAGACCCTGGGTTTGATCCTCAGCACCACACACACAAAAAAAATTTCTATTTAAAAACAAATTGATAAGTTTGAGATTTTCTGAATATTTGGTCTAGACCATTAAACAATGAACCTCTCAACAGTGAATGAACCAGACAAATGTATGAAATGAAGGCATTATCTTGCTGTTTGCTTGATAAATAACATCATACTTTTTGAGGGTTATTTTGTTTGTTTGGTTTGGTTTGGTGGTGATGCAGAAAATCAAACCCAGGGCCTTGCACTTGGTAAGCCAGCTCTCTCCCACTGAGGTGCAACCCCAGCTCTTTTTATTTTTATTTTGAGACAGAGTCTTGTTAAGTTGCTCAGGCTAGACTTGAACTTGCGATCCTCCTACCTCAGCCTCCCAAGTTGCTGGAATTACAGGCATGCACCATCACATCTGGCTCAAGTTCATTATTTATAACGAACATTTGATTCTAATGCTCTTGATCTGACTGCTTTTGCTTTAACCAAACCCACCAGATTATCTGGATTTGCAATTAGGTGACAAATGTGCCAGTATTTCCCTCCTTTGCCCATAGCCAACATTGCTGATTAACCCCAAGGTTAATCATCACCTGAGTCATTCCTCAAATCTTCTCAGTCTAGCTCTCAAGCTGCTCTGCATTGACTGGAGCTAGTAAATGAAGGAAATCTGTTTGCCCTCCTGAACTAGGTAGGTCCAGTACTGCCTTGCATTAAGCATATTGATAAATTCACTTACACATTTCTTCATTCAATCAGAAGATATTTTGTGAGTGCCTTTTTTGTGGCAATCTCTGATCTAGGTTATCAGGATATAGTAGGGAAGAAAATGGTCCCTGCCTACTGGGTCTTAGATCAGCGAGGAAATAAATAAGTGACATTATTTTATGATTTAAAATGGAGAAAGGAGAGGAGGAGAAAGGAAGAAAGAGATCGGAGATGCATTAAAAAGGGGGTTTTAGAAAAGAGCCCCTTGGGGAGGTGATGCTTTCATGAAGTTACAGAATAAGACATGCAACGACCTGGAGGAGGAGGATTCCAGGCAAAGGGAAGGCAAGTCAAAGGCCATGTTTAGCATGGATTCCACTTGTTCAAGGAATAGCATGAAGGCCCTTGCTGCTGCAGCTGAGTATACAGGGGTAGATATGAAGAAAATAAGGTCAGCAGCTTGGGAGGCTGAGGCAGGAGGACTGCGAGTTCAAAGTCAGCCTCAGAAATTTAGCAAGATCCTTTCTCTAAATAAAAATATACAAAAGGCTGAGGATGTGGCTCAGTGGTTAAGTTCCCCTGGCTTCAATCGCTGGTACAAGAAGAGAAGAGAAGGGAAGAGGAAGGAGAGGAGAGAAGAGGAGGGGAGGGGAAGAGAGGGGAGAGGAAAGGAGAGGTCAGAAAGATGGGCAGGGCCACATCATGTGGGGACATGGTAGGACTTTGGCTCAATTGAATTTTGCATTGGAAAAAAATGAGTATATCATGACTGGGGCAATGCATTGACATTAACAGTTTGGTTCTTTAATCCTTTTGCAACCATATTCAAAAGTATAATTGGGTTGCGTGGTGACTAGTCACACTCTCTCCTCTTCCCCCAGCCCCCCATTTTCTCTTTTCATAATCATCCTTGAGAGCTTCTTGTGTCCTTCCAGAGACCTTCTGTGCATCTATAAGAATGTTCTATTACATTTATACCTCCTATTTTACACAAATGTCAACATGCTATATTCCACAGCTCAGTGGGTGACCATAGCTCACAATAACCTATTATATATTATATGAGTAACTAGAAGAGAGGAGTGCAAAGCTCCCAACACAAAGTAATGTCAATGAAAACATCAGGTGCCTCAATTTGATAAGTACCTATTGTAGACATGTATTGAAATATTGCTCTGTGCTCCACAAATGTGTACAATTATTACTTTATAACTGAAAATTTTTCTTTAAATGTTTAAGGAGATCACAGTGTTAACTACCCTGATTTGATCATTTTACATGTGTCAAATTATCACCCTGGAGCCCATACATTTATATCTTTAGAATAATAATGACTTTTTACAAATATTGCATACACTGATCTTTACATTGTAACAAAAAAACCAGGCTCAGGATTAATGAGGAATTGAATAAAGATGGCAGAACAAACACGTATTTCAGTCTCCTACCTCCCCAGAATCTTCAGAAAATGTTCTAAAGGATTTGAGAATACTGTACGACTGACTTAACCATACGACCTCGTCAGCATCCTGTTTTAAAAGCCTTGTTAAACCTAAATTCAACCACAGAATTTCTCTTTCAGCCCACTATGCTAATCCTTAAGGGTCATGACATTCTTGCTTAGGAATGGTAGTAGAGGGGCCAAAAACTCAGGACTCTAGGATTTCAGTTCTCTGGCTTTGTCATTAACTTTCTGTGTAGCATTGAGAAAAGCCACACCACAATTTAATAAGGGGAAGGAAAGAGGAAAGGAAGAAGAAAGAAAGGGAGAAGGAAGTTGTTTCAGCTTAGTCTTTCCTGAAAGTGGAAATGTGTGGGCGAGTGTGTGCTCACACCCATGTACATGCGTGTGCATGTGTATATGTTAATGAACAAAACAGATAAAATCCATGGAGTTTTCATTCTAAGGGAGGAGAAAGAAAACAAAATAATAATTACAATATAGGGTTGAGCATGTAGCTCCATGGTAGAGCACTGACCTAGCATATTCGAGGGCCTGTGTTTGATCCCCAGCACCACCAAAAAATAAATTAAAAATATATAAATATTGCTGAAATTTAGAGTTACATAAGTGTACTCTGAAGGCCCATGTATTAAAGGGTTGGTTCCCAGCCCATGGGCCTATTGGGAGGTGGTGGAAACTTTAAGAGATAGGGCCTAATGGGAGATCTTATGTCATTGGTTACATGACCTTCAAGGGGATTGTGGGACCATAGGCTTTTCCTCTTCCTTTTTTTTTCACCTCCTAAGCAGTTTTGCTGTACCACATCAGTTTTGCTTCTCCTGGGATATGCTACTTCACCATAAGCCCTCAAGCAACAGAACCACTTGATGATAGTCTAAAACTTCCAAAGTTGTGAGTCCAAGTAAACCTTTTTTCTTTATAAGTTGATTTTCTCAGGTATTTTTATAGTTACAGACAGCTGGCTAAATACAAATAGTATATTAAATAATAATAAATTCTAAGAAGGAAAAATAGAGTAGCAAAAGGGGACAAGAAGAGATGGGGAGGTACTTTTAGAAAGGGTGACTAGGAGCCAGACTTGGTGGCATACGCCTGTAATCCAGGTACCTGGGAGAATGAGGCAAGAGGATCACAAGTTCAAAGCCACCTTCAGCAACTTAGGGACCCTGTCTCAAAATAAAAAATAAAAAGGGCTGGAGATATAGCTTAGTACTAGGATGCCCCTGGGTTTAATTTCCAGTACCAGGGGGGAAATGTAAGAGAAAAAAAGAAAGAAAACAAAAGGGTGGCCAGGAAATGTCTCATCAAGAAGGTGACATATTAAAAATATAAAGGAAGTGAGGGAGCTAGCCACAGGGAGATCTGCGGATAAGAGACAGAATAGCAAGTGCGAAGGCCAGGGACGTGAAAGCCACATGCTGCAGGAGATGGGAGAAACTCTACAGGTGCCTATGACATTGGTACATCATGAAGCTTCTGTGAAAGTTTGGGACCACCCTCTAGGCTTCACTTCAAGTCACCTTATAAACCCTTTTTGAGTTCAGTCATTGTAAATGAGTTACCATCATATGCAACTGAATGAAATCCTTAGTTGGTTCACTCACTTATTTAAAGAAACAAATCTTTAAGTGATATTTTGCAACACCAATTGTTAAATTCTTTTGAGAAAGCAATTTTCAAAAGCCTTATTTATGTTTGACTCATGATTCCCACTCTAGAAATCCATCCAAAGGAAATAATTAGAAATACAGGTGAGAAAAAATGGTACACAATGTGTTATGGACTGAACTGGGTCCCCTACTTCAAAATTCATACATTGACACTGTAATCCCCAGTACCTCAAAATGTGACTGTATTTGGAGACAGGGCCTTTCAAGAGGTATTTAATTTAGCTGGGCGCGGTGGCTCAAGCCTGTAATCCTAGCACTTAGGGAGGCTGAGACAGGAGAATCATGAGTTCAAAGCCAGCCTCAGCAACGGCGAGGCGCTAAGCAACTCAGTGAGACCCTGTCACTACATAAAACACAAAATAGGGCTGGGGATGTGGCTCAGTGGTCGAGTGCCCCTGAGTTCAATCCCCGGTACCAAAAAAAAAAAGGTATTTAATTTAAAAAAGGCCATTAGGGTGGACCTCAATCCATGCTTACTGGAGTCCTCACAAGAAGAGGAAATTTAGACAGGCACCAAAGATGCTCTGATACAGAGAAAAGAAGATGTGAGGACACAGAGAGAAGATGGATGGCAATCTACAAACCAAAGGGAGAGGCCTCAGCAGAAACTAACCCCGCTGACATCTTTTTTTTTTTTAATATTTTTATTTTTTATTTATTTTTATGTGGTGCTGAGGATCGAACCCAGGGACTCACGCATGTGAGGCAAGCGCTCTACCACTGAGCCACAGCCACAGCCCCCCACTGACATCTTGATCTTGAACTTCCAGCCTCCAGAACTCTGAGAAAGCAAACTGTTGTTTAAGCTATTCATTCTGTGGTACTTGTCTTGGAGCCCTAGAAAACTAATACACAATGTTTTTTTTTATCACATATACATATATTTTAAATAGAGAAAAAATAAAATAGTCTAAATGTTCAATAATTAGGAAGATAATATTATATAGTCATCAAAATTCTGAAGCTATATGGAAAAATATTTATAAGAATGTCTAGCAAAAAGAAAAGTCAAGATAATATTATATGTATGTGTCTGAATATGTAAATGTATTAAATTCTATAATTATACATTATGTATTATATTTCATATAATTTTAACTATATTTTTTAAAGTCCATGGAAAGGAAAAAAAAAGAAACTTGGAAGAAAAAAAGCTAATCTTAGTCCTATTTTTAGAAGATTATTACTATTATTTGTATTCTTTTTTTTTCATCAATGAATTTGAACTATTATTATTGAAAATATATCCTTCCAATCCCCAGCACCACAGAAAGAAAGAAGCCAGGCACAGTGGCGCATGCCTGTAACCCCAGCAGCTCAGGAGGCTGAGGCAGAAGGATTGTGAGTTCAAAGCCAGCCTCAGCAAAAGTGAGGCGCTAAGCAACTCAGTGAGACCCTGTCTCTAAATAAAAATATAAAATAGATCTGGGCATGTGGCTCAGTAATCGAGTACCCTTGAGTTCAATCCCTAGTACCACCACCCCCCCCCAAAAGAAAAGGAAAAAAAAAGGGCATCTTACAAGAATACGTGTGGTTAAAGGTATAGCTCAGTAGTAGAACACAGGCTTAGCAGGCTCCAGGTTCTGCTTCAGTCCCCAGCATCACAAAAATAAATAGGTAAATAAGTAAATAAACAGGTAAAATAGGGAATTGTACAGGTGGGCCTGTCCACTCTTACAGACAGCAGATTTCAGAAAGGAAACTGCATGTTTAGACTGAGGGTTTGGTTCTTGGTCTAGTGTGCACACACTGCACGGATAAAATCCCTCCCCAGTGTCCAACGCAGCAGGTTAGCAGCTGCTCTGTGCTTCATTCCTTGATTGGCCCCAGGGTAAATGACACCTATTGTTCTTTTGTCAGGGAGGCCAGGCCAGGGAAAATGTCTCTCACTTGTCCCTCTATAAACTCTTCCTTGAGTTCTGGCATCACAGCTACCTGCCCAGTCTGCAATGGGACAGACCATCCCCAGAAGTCATGTAAAGGGTGTCAAACATTCTTTACATTCATAGGAGAGCTGTGTTCTCAGAAAGAATCAGCGCTTACCTCCTCTTGCTCCCACTTGCAACCATACCCTTTCCCTCCTCATTTAAAGGACATCTCTCCTGTGTCTTGAATGTCTTCAATTATCCTATGTGTTGACAGCTCTTAAATATGTATCTTGAGCTTAGTCCTTTCTCCTTAACTCTAGATTCCCATAACCAACTGCTTTCCTGGTCTTCTACCTCTGAATGTCCCCAGATTAACATACCTGAAACTGACTGTGCCTCATAAACCTCTCTCTCTTGCATTCCCTGTTCTGTAAGACACAACCATCCACCCAGCCACCCAAGCCAGAAACCCAAATGTCACTCTTACTCCTCCCTCTCTCTCACCACCCACATCCAATTAGTCATATCGATCTCACTGTTTCACATCTCTCCCTTTCCCGCCTCCTTTTTTCCCCAACTCCTCACCTTAATTCAGGCCATTATTATTCCTCATGTGGACCATTCATTCATTCACTCATACAGAGACAAGGGACATGTTGGTGAATAAGACAGGCATGACCCCTCCCCTCATGCAGCACATTTGAGGGAATAAAAGACAGTAACAATTCAATAAACAAAAAAATCATCAGATTTCTAGTGTATTGAAGTGATATAAAGACATAACTGTCCTTTTGAACAAGGTAAGGCTAATACCGAGACTGAGATAGCTAGTAGAGAAGGGTCGTGGGAGAATCCAAGGACAAACTCCAAGTAAGAGAAGCCCAAATGCAAAGACCTGAAAGTAGAATGGGCTGGCCACACTGGAGAAGCTGCCCAAGGGCCTCATGGCTGGAGGATCACCCGAAGAGGAAAGTGGGACATCATAGCAAGAAGGCAGGCCCTCTGGGAAATGAGTCTGGATTTTATTTTATTACTGTTTGTTTGTTTGTTTCTCAGTGAGATGGAACCCAAGCTCTCACTTGTGTTCTGCCACTGAGCTAGCTACACCCCCAGCCCACTTGGATTTTATTTTAAGCTCTTGGAAGGTTTTAAGCAGGAGAGCAACATGTCTTCCTGGACTTTTTCCTACTGCTGGAATCCTTCTTCTATGTGGCTTCCAGGTTAATTTTTCTGTAACAAAAATATGATTATGTCTCTCTGGGGTTTAAAAACTTCCAGTGGGTTCAGCGTTATCCATCTGCCTATGGAAAGTGCTTAAGCTGCTTCACCTGTCCTACAAGGTCCTTCATGATCTCATGCCATGTTTCTCTCCATCCTTATTTTTCCCTGTGTCCTCTATTCCCTTTGGCCACAAGTGGCCTCCAGATCACCTAATGTGTTCCACTCTGACTTTACTAATGATATGTCTTACTGGGCAAAGGCATTCTTATCCTGTCACCAAACAAAATTTCTTATCTTTCAAGCAAAGATAAAATGTCACCTCTTCCACAGAACCTTTCCTGACCACTGACTACCCACCCCAATAGAATGGGCCATGTCTTCCTTTGTATCCTCTGTGTGCACAAGAAAAAATTTCCAGCATAACCTCTTAACCCTAGACACACTTCTCTGTCAACATGCATCTTCTCTGTCAACATGTTTACACCTGACTCTTTCTTTTTTAAAAAAATATTTTAGTTATACATGGACATAATTATCTTTATTTTGTTTTTATTTATTTTTATATGGAGCTAAGGATCGAAGTTAGTGCCTCACATGTGCCAGGCAAGCGCTCTGCCACCGAGCCACAACCCCAGCCCAACTGACCCTTTCTTAATTGTATTTATTCTCTACCTAAGTGGGAATAAACACTTAGCATAGGATTAGGAATACTTAAGTGCATAAAGGGATTTTGTTTTCCTCCATTTTGCATTTTTTAATTACTCCTGAGTCCTTCCAAAGTAGCAGAAGACATGACGTTGGAAACTCAGTGCATTTGTCTGTGTGTGTGTGTGTGTGTGTGTGTGTGTGTGTGCATCTTGGGAAATGAACTCAGGGTCTTGCATATGCTAGGTGAGCTCCTTTTAGAACTTTTGAGGCAAGGTCTTGCTAAGTTGCCTAGGCTGGCCTTGAATCCACAATCCTTCTGCTTCAGTCTCCCAAGTAACTGGGATTACAAGAGTGTGTCACCAAGCTCAAGGTGGGATTGTACTTTTTAAAATTGGGGGTGGGGTGGCTAGGTAGGAAACCCAAGGCTATGTGCATTCTAGGAAAGTGCTCTGCCATTGAGCTACAACCTCAACCCTGAGAATTTTAATAAAAATGCCAGATGAGATTTACAAAAGAACTACCTGTCTTTGAACTACTGGTATTCCCACCATTGCCTACATCAGCATGTCGGACCTCACTGGTAAGAATAAACTGGGAAGGGCTGGGTTATAGCTCAGTGGTAGAGCACTTGCCTAACTTGCGCGAGGCACTGGGTTCGATTCTCAGCACCACATAAAAATAAATAAATAAAATAAAGGTATTGTGTCCATCTATAACTAAAAATATTTTTAAAAAAGAATGAACTGGGAAAAAGTGTGAACAAGTGAAAATATGCATGGGGAATGAGCTGTTTTGAAGCCTGGTTACTTGTTAGCCACCTCTCATTATTCTGAAGAGTCCATCCATACTATGGAACATCTCCATGATGCTCATCCAGTAACTGGTGGTATGAGATCCATTAGCTAGTTGGTACAGGACTGTTGGAGGCAGAATATGTCACTTCATAATTTCCTGCTAAGTGCTTAGCAGTTTGGAGTTTAGATGAGGGAAAATAAGTAATTCTACAGAACAGTGAGGTGACTATAGTTCATAACAACTTATTATATGTTATAAAAGAACTAGAAGAAAGGAGTTGAGAACCTAGGATTCCCAGCAGGAAGAAATGTTTGATGTTTAAGGAGATGGGAATGCTAATTATCCAGATTTGATCATTATACATTACATATATGTATTGAATTTTCACAAATTTCCCTATGAATCTGTAAGCTTATTATGTCAATAAAATAACTTATTAATAGCAACAGAAAATAGAATAATAGTGCCCTTTGTGGGAGTGAAGTAAATAACTTCATCATGAACGTGTTTATAGAAAACATTAATTGATTTTGGTCAATTGACACATTAATATGTGAAACATAATTAGATGACCTAGGACTATGTAATAAGTCCTGGGTAATGTGTTACAGGCAGGAAATACTATAGCTCTTTTGCAAGGTTTCTTGACCTTAAAATTGAAGGTCAATATGTGGCTCAATATTGTGTTATAATATTGTTGAAGGTGTCAATATTTTGTCTGCTTATCATAGGATGGGCCACAAATATGGGTGAGAATCAGAAAATGACCACCATGTGCTCAGAGTAATTTCAAACTTGCCATAGACTGAGAATGAAATTGGGAATGTTTGCCTGTCCTACCTGTTTAGCAACTACAGCTTAGAAACAGGTGGGACAAAGTTGGCCGGAAGGAGCAAAGAGATGGCAATATTAGTTTGTTATGATTTTGGATATAAGGTGTCCTCCAAAAGCTCCTGTGTCAATGCAGGAATACTCACAGGTGAACTGATTGCATTATGAGAGCTGTGGCCTAATCGATCCACCCTAGTTTGCACAGACTAACTGGGTGGTAACTCTAGGCAGGTTGAATATAACTGAAAGAGTTGGGTCACTGAGTACTTGTCCTGAAAGGGTTCATTTTCCCTGTGGCCACTTCCCCTTTCTCTCTCTGCCTCTTGGCCACCAGGAATAGAGCAGTGCTCCTCCACCATGCCCTTCCACCATGAAGTTTTGCTTCATCTTGAGCCAAGAGCAATGAAGTTGACTGACCATGGACTGAACCTCTGAAACCTCTGAGCCAAATTAAACTTCTACTCTAAGTTGTTCCTCTCAGGTGTTTTAGTCACAGTGATGAAAAGCTTACAAACACATGGCTGAGCCATGGGACACATACACAGGACCAGAGTTGTCTATGCACTTTTGCTGGACAGGGTTGGGAAATGCTATCCCTGATTACTTTTTTAAGAGTTCTTACTGAAAAAAAGTCATAATGGGATACTGTGCTAGTCAGGTTTCCATTACTGTAACAAATATCTGTGATAACCAAATTATAAGGAAAAAAGTTTCATTTTGGTTTCAGGCCATGGTTTGAAATCTGGAATTGGGGCCTGTGGCAAGGTAGAATATCATGGCCAGGAATGCATGGTGAAGAGAGCTGTTTACCTCCTGACAGCTGGGAAGCAAAGAGAGAGAGAGGAAGGGGCCAGAGTCTCAATATCCCCTTCAAGGGCACATCCTGCCATGACCTAATTTACTTGCACTAGGCTCCACCTCCTTAAGGTTCCACCACCTCCCAATAACGACACAGGCTGAGAATCAAGCCTACAACATATGGGACTTGGGGGGACACTCCAGCTCCAAATCAGCACCAAGGGAACATATGTATACTCCCCATGAAGAAGACCAGCGGGAGTGAATTCTCTTTTTCCCCAAAGATCTACAGGTACAGCAGCTTATTCAGGGGCTTTGCCAAAAAGAGCATTGTTTCCACCAGGATTGCAAGTAGCAGTCCTTAGCAGAGAGCAGCTGACTGGAGCTGTTGTGTGATTTCATCATTACCAACTTCTGAAGAAAGATTTGAGAACATTAATTCAAGTTGTAGATAATTATGACTAATTCTTCCATAAGCCCCTATTGTGAGGACTTCACTTGTGTGTTAACTTTTTGTGGCTAGGACAAAATACTTGAGAAAAACAATTTAAAGGAGGAAAGATTTATTTTGGCTCATGGTTTCAGTCCATGATCAGCTGGATCTATTGTTTCTGGGCCTGTGTTGAGGCAGAACATGGTGACAGAACAGTGTGGTGGAACAAAGCTGTTCACCTCATGGTAGTTGGAAAGGAGAGAGGGATGGGGAGAATGAATGGGGGTGGAGAAGATATATCTTCCAAAGCATGCACCCAGTAACCTATTTCCTCTAACTAGGCCCTCCATCTTATCATTTCTACCACCAATAGTCTATTCAATTATGAACACATCAATAGATTAATCTACCGAGGAAAATCTGAGCCCTCATGATCCAATCACTTCCCAAAATACCCATCTCCAAACACTAGGGAATCGGGGACCAAGCCTTTAACACATGAGCCTTTGGGGGATATTTTGGATCCAAACTAAAACAACTTGATCTTAACAAAATGTGGCTTCTTAGTGAAGTTTACATCAATGTCTCTCCTCTCTTAATGGTATAAAATTTCAATTGACTCTTTTCATTCCACACATTAACTCACCAATCTAATATGATACAAAAGACAGAGTGTCTTCAGAACAGGACCCACACAGTTCATTATGTACAATGAACTTGTATAAAGTGTCTGTGTGGCTGGAACAACATATGGAATTTTGACTTTTTAGTTCCTTGCAAGATAGACATTTAATATGGATAAAATATCATCTCCTATGGAATCTTCACTTACATAGCTCCAACTGCATACTATAAAAACCCTTCACAGCCATGTTTCACTGGCTGTTGACTTCTGAATCTCTTAAGACAAAAGTTTCTTACATTCCCATTTGCTTGAGCACAATCTTTAAACTTTTCTGTGGACACAGAAACTGTGTCTCTAAAGGCAAATGAGACTTTAATTCTATAGCTTTTTTTTTTTTTTTTGGATATATTGTTTTCTTTCATTGTGTGTGATGCTGGGGATTAAACCCAGGGCCTTGCACATGCTGAGTTCATGCTCTATACTAAGCTATGCCCTTAGTCCTTTTTTCTGTGACTAAGAACTGGCACCATTTTTTATCAACTCTGCCATCCACCCACTGTCATACCCTGCTTCTGACAGAGATACCAAATGAGCCGCAGGTTGGTGGGAAGGGCAGGTGGGGTTCTAAATCTTTGCTCTGAGTACCAAGTGAAACACAAATTCACTCTGGAACAAAGAACCTCGGTTTTGAGAAGAAAAATAAAGATGTTAATAACATTTTGTTTTAATCAGCTTTCTGTTATTCTGACAAAATACCTGAGATAATCAACATTAAGAATGAAAGGTTTGTTGGGCTAGGATTGTGGCTCAGTGGTAGAGCGCTTGCCTCGCATGCATGAGGCACTGAGTTCGATCCTTAGCATCACATAAAAGTAAAATAAAGATTGTGTCCATCTACCATTAAAAAAAAAGAAAAAAGAATGAAAGATTTGTTCTGACTCACAGTGTAGAGGCCCTGTTGCTTTAGGCCTGTGGCATCACACAATACATCCTGGCAGCAGCACATGGTGGCTCCCTCCACTCAGCTCTCTCCTCCGACCTCTTAGGCCAAGGGTAGTAACAGGGTCTCCCCCTTTGTTCAGCCAGCCCTGGGATAAGCCATTATCTTTTGTGGTCTCTCAAACCCTACTCAGACCTTTATGAACAACCCCTTTACTAAACTTTCAAATGAAAAAGTTTTACCTGTCAGGGTCCTGGCTGATACATACATACATATATAAATAAATAAATAAATAAATAAATAAATAAATAAATAAATAAATACACACACACACACACACACACACACACACACACACAGGGTGGTGGTTTTGTTTATGAAAGAAAATCTGTATGTGAGCCTTCCATTGCTATGACAAATACCTGAGATAGATCAATTTGAAGGAGGAAATATTTATTTTGGCTCATGGTTTCAGAAAATTTCAGTCCATGGTTGGCTGGTTCTTTCTTTGGGGGCCTGTGATGAGGCAGAACATCCTGGCTAGAGAGCTGGGCGGAGCAAAGCTGCTCATCTCATGGTGGCCAGGAAGCACAGAGAGAGAAAGAAGTAGGGACAGAGGTCCAAATATCCCTTTTGGGGGCACATACTCTGTGACCTAACTTCCTCCCGTTAGGCCCCCACCTCCTAAAGGTTCCGCCACCTTCCGTTGGCACCATAGGCTGGGAACCAACCCTATTAACAGGTAAGCCTTTGGGGGACATTCCAGACCCAAACCACAGCATATTTAATGTTAATTACATTTGTGACCATGTCCAGTTAACTAATTTGTTCTTTGATTAGCTGCTTACATTAGCCACATCACTAAAATAACTTAGGTTTTTAGCTTTTTCCGGAATAAGTTTAGTACAAGTCAGTCCTTAGGTAGGTCACTTAAAGTTTCACTCAAAAGGGACTAAAAGAATCAATAACTGAAGACAGAATTAGACACACCAGGTCCAAAAATTATGTACCTAACATTCAGCTTGTTAGCTGGCATCTCCCTACCCCCTTCATCCATATTTAAAATTTTTGGGTGTGTGTGTGTATGTGCACCAGATGATTCATCCAAGCTGCTCTGGAAATTGTCTCTGCTGGTGACAGTAAAGCCGATCCACCCCCAGTCCTCCCCTCTGTCTGGTGAAGATGCAGAATATCAGTTCTGTGGTATAGTTACCAGCACATCGAGGCCTTCTTTATTTAGGTACAATGCTGTTAGGCAACTCGCTCCCACACAGAGCAGTTCATGTCTTCCTAAGCTCCCCACTGTCTTCCTCTGCCTTGCAACCCCAGAAGTGCGCATGACCGACAAGAAAGTGAGGACCTGAAGATCCCCAGGGTCCTCAGTTCCCTTTAACAGGCGCTTCCAAAAAATTACCTCCTGTTTTATAGGTCCATAAATCCAAAGAGATTACAGATTAAACGATCTTCCAACTTTATCAATGCAGGAACCCTGCTTTCCTTCCTGTTCACCTGATATTCAAAATATAATATTCTGACTAATAACAGAGATTCTGAAATGGCCAGTAGTACCGGCTCCTGGTTTTCTTTTAACAAAGAATTGGGGGACAAATCTATGTTCTGAAGATAAGGCTATCCACACCTTAAAAAAAGTATTTTTGTGGTAATTGTCTTTTTTCTCTCCTATCTATACTCCCTCCATAGATTTCTACATTCTGGTGGAAAGTCAGGCTTTTAAAAAAAAAAATTACTGTAGCTGTTTGAAGCTATCCCCAGCAGGCTGCCAACTCTCTCCCCACCTCCCTCTTCTTTTTTCCCTTCCTGGCTCCTAGTCAATGACTAAAGCTCTCCAGGAGTATTTATGGACGGGTATCTATTGTTGACCTTGTGATTGCACTAATCCCTTGGCTTGAGGCTGCTCTGCTCTGACTGTCACAAGGGTGATTGGGGTGGGAGTGGGGAGGAGGCCAGTGCATCATCCAGGAACGGTACATGTATTTATAGAACAGGCCTTTTCCTTTCCTTCCTAGAGTCATCTGTTAATGCAGCAGTTGCCATATCCTCAAAAACTCACTTTTGGAGATAGGATGGAACAGTGCTCTAGAATTAAAGGTTAGAGTTCTTGGAGTTGGAGCACTAAAAGCCCCTTTTCCCAGTTGCATAGGACAAACCCGGGAGGCCCAAATTCCTAGGAAGGTTGACCACTGAACACTATGATGTTCTCAGTAGCCCTGCAGGGGCAGCCAGGTGTTCCTCTCCAGGGACACATGATTTGACAGCCAGTGGGGCATGTGGTGCCTATCCCTACGAAATTTCCGCTTCATTCTGGAAGAATTTAAGGTTTGGTAAGCCTGAGATCCCTTTGGGGCTCTGCAAAGCTGGCTGGGAAATTGCTGTTAGGTTAAAAGGGAGATGAAAGGAGGGGTGACTTTGCATATCTGGTAGCATTTGATTAGGTGAGGAGCCAAAACAAAGTTTTCTGAATGAAAGCTAAAGGAGGGCTCTTGTTTCTTCTTTTTTTAGTGCCGGGGATTCGATTCCCCTCTTAAGAATGGGGAGCTCATGCTCTGCAACCGAGCTATACCCCAGCCCCTGGAGGAGAGTCCCTGACTCCATGAGGCCTACTTAGCTTTCTCACAATGTATCCCAGGATTATATGCCACCTTGGGTGACCATATTGCTTCTTATGTTCAAAGATTTGACTCAACTATACAGTAGGTCACTTGTGGGCAGGAGCCTCAGGACACACAAAATTAATTCTCAGTAAACCCTTGTGGATTCTCATAGGTAGATTTTAAAAAAAAAAATTGACACATAGTAATTCTACATATATATGGGGTCATGGCTTTTTATAAGTGATTATCATTTGCATTAAACTTTTTTTTAATGATAATGACAGTGATGGCAGAATCCTACCATAGGCTAGACCTCTATGCCTTTTTTCTCCTTCCTCTGCTCAGAGTACGACATATGTAGTTTTTAAAATCATTTGCTATATTTCTATTAAAAAATTATAGTTAAGATTGCTGCTCCATGTCTATTACACAGAACTTTGAAGTTGCTTGGTGGTGACTTTGACTAGGCTTGAAGTTTTTCTATCCCTTAAGGAAAATAAAATAAAATAAACAGGATCAGGGATGTAGCTCTGTGGTAGAGCACTTGCTTGGTATGTGCAAGGCCTTGTGTTCAATCCCTCATTACCAAAAAAAAAAAAAGAATCTTCAGTTCTCCATGTAGCTCCTTTGAGTAGGTAACACCATAGGGAAGTGGTTTTTAAATTTTAGCCTTGCATCAGAACTGCCTGAGAGCTTGTTCAAACACTAGCTGGGCCCACAGCTTCTGATTCAGTATGTATGGGGTAGGGCTCTAGAATATGCATTTCTGAAGTTCTCATGCAGTGCTGGTCGGGGGACCACACTTTGAGAACCACTACCACAGTGTGTGGGAAATGTCTCAGGTTCCTCAGAATCAGTTGCTTATCTCAGCAAAAGATACTGTTCACATGGAAAGAATAATACCACTGATTAACTTTCTAAGATATTGCACTTTTCTTTTCTTGGGGGGAGGAGGAGTCCTGGGGATTGAATCCAGGGGTCTTTTATCATTGAGCAACATCACTATTTTTTTCTTTTTAATTTTGAGACAGGGTCACCTTAAGTTGCTGGGATTGACCTCAAACTTGTGATCCTCCAGCCTCTGGAGTAGCTAGGATTATAGACATGTGCTATCATGCCTGGCTTGTACTTTTAAAAAGTTCTAATTTTTAAAAAATGTCTAATTTTTACTTGATTGTATTTAAAACTTTAGTAAATACTGAAGTAGTAATCCACTGACCAGTTAAAAAAGAAAGAGAAAGAAAGACAAACAGATTTGTTTCGGTCCCCTCACCCGGAACTTAACTTGGGGATTTAAGAAAAGTCCTAGGAATGGACTCAGAACTCTGTGAAGAGCATAGAGAGGTCTTCCGCAGAATTCATCTCAGAAGGATGATGCCCCATCTTCAACAGGGTGGCCATCTGCTCCATAATTTAAAGATTGTCAAAGTGGGCCAAAGGTTGCTGAGAAACCACTTGGGGAACCCCATCTAATTTGCCTGCAGCCTCCCAAGTGCACTGATCTATTCTTCCCACTTCAAATCAGATATCTGAGCATTTCAGTCTGCTGCCTCAAAGACTTCTTTTACTGGCTCAGCATTGCTGATCTCAACTTCATTTCCTGCTGCTCCCTAACTTTCCAGGCATGACTTCTCTCACCTGGTTCCTCTGCATATGCTTTCCCAGGATTTAGAGTGTCCTTTCCCTGTCCCCTCTCACCTGCATTCTGTCCACAGAGGTCTCCCCTATAAGGAAAGTACACCTCTTATTCTCCCCTCCTTGACAGGCACCTGCCTCCAGGCTGCCATGGCCCCACTCTGAACCTCAATGAAGCCTAATTACCAGAGTTGTGGCCCTGAGTGGCCCTGAGTGGTTTATCTCTGACTCCACCCTTGAGGCTACAAGGGACCAGGACTTACCCCTGGATGGCAGAAATAGTTGGGTGAAGTTCTATTGAATGAATGGAAACTGCTGAAGACTCGGTCAGTGGCTGACCACATACTTGGTCTGAAAGTACTTGGGAGATTTTTTTTTTTTTTTAAATTTTGGTGCTATGGATGGAACCCAAGGCCTCATACATGATAAACGTGTTCTTTACCACTGAGCTATATCCCCAGCCCTGGAGATTTTTTTTTTTATTAAAAAAAAATGGGTTGTAGGTAAAGATGAAAGGAAGAAATGGAGAGGGCAGGTAGAATTACCAGTGTTCCTTCTAGGTCACCTGCAATAAAATTAACTCTTCTGCCTACCCATTGCTGTTTTCGTAAAGCACAGTGACAATGGTGTGTTCACAGAACAAACAAATGAAGCTTTAGGCACTGGCTTATAGCTGGGAGGAAGTTGGAGGTTTTACATAAAGGGAAGTAAAAGTCCCCCCAGATTACAGTACCTTTAAGAGTTTCTACCCATTAGTTCTTGAGCTCGTGATCCTCAGGTTATCCAAGCCAGCCTTTTCTCCTGGCTGGGTGGCAGCATTTTTTTCTGGTCTCTTTGAATTTAATGGCCTTGGATGGTGGCAAGTTGTGCAGAGGTCTAGATTTTGTGTGCTGGTTGGGAGATTAGGTTTCCTGTTCTGAACTCAGTATATAAAGTCAGCTTCATTTTTGGAGTGATTTTTTTTTTAACTTGCAAGGTTAACTATATCCCAAGTTCAAAATAAAAGCCTTAGGCTGGGAATCGAAAAGCCTGGTTTCCCTCCCCCTGCACTGACCAGCTAGCAGCTTGCCTTGGCGCAGTTGCGTTTTCAACTTCCTTCCCTGCACAGCCTCACACTTTAAGACTGCGGCTCAGGGTCTACTTATGACCCTTACAAACCCACCCATGTGGCTGGTTTTGATTTCAAAGTTACATTGCAGAAAACGTGGGCTTGCTTTCCAAGTTCCTCCAGTGACATCACTCTGCCTGAACTCCAATGGCTGCCAGGAAAGCAGGATAAACAAAGGCAACCCCAGAGGGAGTTTTGCAAGTTTCAAATGTTTAATCTCAAAATCAGGCTGAATTTATCAGCTGAAACCACCATGGACAGAATATTTCTGGTTAACTCCTCTGCCTTCAGCACCCGCTCAATAGAAAGCGTCTCCAACCTTCTATTAGCCTTTTCAAAGATACCTCCCCTGGGATAAGGGCCTGTCTTCTTCCTGGAACCAATTTAAACCCAAAAGGGCCTTTAAAAATACATTTAATAGTTGGAGAGCATCCCTCCCCTTTTAACTTCTGAGATCATTCCCTCTGGGAATCAAATGACATTTAGCTCTGGTGTGTAAGTTGTTTTTTCTTTAGATTAGTTTTTGTGTAAACATTCCTCTGCAAAATTATTTTCACATTTTAAGGAAACTTCTTTCAAGTGTCCAGTCAAACTGATTCCTAGTCTGTTCCCGTCACTAAAACCCCCATCTCTATTCTCTTTCACCAACTTCCCCATTTCTCAACAACTCAAATTCAAACTGATTCTACTGTTCCTTAAAGTATTTTCCCCACTTTCTGAAATGTACTGTTCTCAAGGTTATCTTCCCTGCTCTGCAGCTAAAGCCAGGCCTACTGAGGTGAATGAGGACAGTGTAAGTGGGGAATCCTGAGCCCATCCCAGCAGATCAGTGTTCTGTCCAGAGGCCATGTGCAGGGAGGCCAGATCTGGCTTGATGAGGGACTCAGGACCAACAAAACAGGCTTAGAGTGAGGCAAAGGACTTGTCCCAAGGCTAAGCCAAAGGGAGAGGGATTAAAGAAGGCTGGCAGTCACCAGAGGAAAGGCAGGAAAATTAAATTCCCTTCTTTAACCAATAGCTCAATTGCTTTTTGTAGTAGGCCATGAAAGTAACTTTCCCCATGTCTTTTTTTAAATATTGCAATTAAATATATATGTGTATATATTAATTAAATATATATGTGTATAGATAGATAGATATGGATATATCTACATAAATATATATGTTTTACATAAAATTATCTTTTTTTTATTGTTTGGTACTAGGGACTGAACCCAGGGACACTCAACCACTGATCCACATCCTCAGCTTTTTTTTTGTACTTTATTTAGAGACAGGGTCTCACTGAGTTGCTTAGGGCCTCACTAAGTTGCTAAGGCTGGCTTTGAACTCATGATCCTCCTGCCTCAGCCTCCCAAGCCACTGGGATTACAGGCATGTGCCACTGCACCCCTCTTGTTTTTTTTTGTTTTGTTTTTGTTTGTTTGTTTTTTGTTTTGTTTTTGTTTTTGAGACAGGGTCTCACTATTTTGCCCAGGTTGGGTTTGAAATCCTGGGTTCAAACAATTCTCCTGCCTCAGTCTCCTAAGTAATCGGGGCAACAAGTTGTGTGCCACTATGGCCCAGTTAATATTTCTATTAAAACTTTGTCTAGTTTGGTTTGATTTTCCTTACATAGAATCTCTCAGTTTTAAAACATGACCATATATCAGGACTGCCACAAACAGTCACATAGGCTGGTCAAGGCACAACTCCAGGGACGCCATTTGCATCAACTGCAGTATATCTATCAAGATAATGGGTTACCTCTACTCTTTTTAGGAAGGAGGTGCTGGAAATGAACCCCAGACCTTACACATGCTAACCAAATGCTATACTAGCTACACCTCTAGTCAGCCCCTCTCTCTCTTTTTTTTTTTTTTTAATATTTTTTAGTTGTAGGTGACAGAATATCTTTATTTTATTTTTATGTGGTGCTGAGGATTGAACCCAGTGCCTCCTGCGTGCTAGGCAAGCACTCTACCACTGCGCCATAACCTCAGCCCAGCCCCTCTCTTTAAAACTGAAAAATAACCTTTATTTTTCTTCTGTGCATTCAGAAATGTAAAACAGTGGAGGGAATACCTAAGTAATAGTCTGCCACAAAGTTGTGTGTGGCTTTGGATGGGTCATTTGCTACTCATTTATCTGTAAAATAACAGGGTGGGACTAGATCATCTCTATGGGTCTTGCCCTCCAGCAATAATATTTTCTGATCAGCAGAAAGGGGTATTACTTTGGCCAATAAATTACATTATGGGGAACTTTTGATTAGTCATTTTCTGCTATTAATACTGTGGGGGAGAGGGAAAGGCATGCTCATACATTGCTGGTGGAACTGCAAATTGGTACAACCAATCTGGAAAGTAGTATAGAGATTTCTTAGAAAACTTAGAATGGAACCGCCATGTGACTCAGCTATCCCACTCCTTGGTCTATACCTAAAGGACTTTAAAACAGCATACTACAATGACGCAGCCACTTCAATGTTTATAGCAGCTCAATTCACAATAGCTAAACTGTGGAACCAACCTAGATGCCCTTCAATAGATGAATGGATAAAGAAGCTGTGGTATATATACACAATGGAATATTACTCTGCAATAAAAGAGAATAAAATTATGGCATTTGCAGGTAAATGGATGGAGTTGGAGAATATCATGCTAAGCAAAGTAAGCCAACCCCAAAAAATCAAAGGTCAAATGTGCTCTCTGATAAGAGGTTGCTGATCCCTAATGGGGGAGGGGGCATGGGAAGAATGGAGAAACTTTGGTCAAAGGGGAGGGTGGGGAAAGGGAGCATGGGGAAAGTAAAGATGGTGGGATAAGATGGACATCATAGCCCTAGCTTCATGTATGACTGCATATATGATGTGATTCTACATCATGTACAACCAGAGAAATGAAAAGTTGTGCTCCATCTGTGTACAATGAATCAAAATGCATTCTGCTATCATGTATACCTAAGTAGAATAAAAATAAATAAATAAATAGATAGATAAATAAATAAATAAATAAAAATACTGTGGGGGATTTTACCCTAAATAAAGGATAAATGTTTGAGAAGTAGGTTTGTGTAACCTGATTTAAACATTACAAAATGTATATATACATGGAGGAAAATATCATGTTACCTCATAAATGTGTATAATTTTTGTGTTTTTTTATTAGTTAAAATGAGTTTAATTTAAAAATAAAGTATAAAGAAATACTATAGGGGAGATAAAAATTTCTTCTGCCCTCTTAAGGTCCCCATCTGAGAGTAACATAAGACAGATTAACTGGGAAGAGCATACAAATTTTATTTACATGTACATGGGATCCTTCAAAAGAAAAAGGAAGACCCAAAGAAGAGGTAAGCCAGGCACAGTGTTGCACACCTGGAATCTCAGCTACTTGTGAGGCTGAGGCAGGAGGATGGTAAGTTTGAGATCAGCCTCAGCAATTTAGCAAGACCCTATCTCACAAATAAATAGGACTGAGGATGTGGCTCATTGGCAAAGTGTTCCTAGGTTTAAACCCCAGTAATGCAAAACAAAAAAGAACCAAATACAGACTACAGTGGGCAAAAAGTAGTAACTTATGGAAAAGTAACTTGGAAGATTAGGGTTAGTTTAACAAGATTTATCGGTACAGATTCTTGGCCTCGACTCTGTCTCTGGTGATAAGAATATTTCTTTCCTCCTGGTAAAGGGATGAATCATCTTTCACATGGGAGTTTCATCCCTTGTTTTCTAGAAGAAAAGAGGAGTCAGAGTGTCATCTTGCACCTGCTGAGCTTTGTTTTTTTGTTTTGCTGTGCTGTGGATGGAACCCTGGGTCTCCAAGTTGCTTTACCACTGAGCTGTACTCCCAGCCCTGGCTGCTGTTTTCAAAGCACTTTTAGCCTGAAATAATCAATATGGTAAAGCAGCATCTTTAGGGGTAGCATGTCCCGAACTCCTTTTCTACTCTGGCTTTTCAAGTTTTTCAGTCCAATTCCAACTTTAGCTCTCTCTTTCCAACACTATGGATTTTTGAAGTCCAGTGAATGTGGACTCACTATGCCAAATCTCTCTGGTTTTAACCATTGAAACTGTTGTTGTAACTTCAAAATGTAACAGTTATCATCAGCTGGCAAAAGACCTACATTTTAGCAATTTGTTTTAATTACTTTTATACCTATTTTACAAAATAAAGGCAGAAGACATTTCCCTGTCCACCTGGTGCTATATTCCTAACTTGTTTTCTATAACTATAATGTATGCTGAATTCCCACCAGATGCTCCATAATAAGTAATCCTAACTCAGGGGGCTGAGGCAGGAGGATCCCAAACTCAAAGCCAGTCTGGGCAATTTGGCAAGAGCCTGTCTCAAAATAAAATAAAAAGGGCTGGGGATGTAGCTCAGTGGTAGAGTGTTTCTATAGCATTCACAAAGCCCTTGACTCAATCCCCTGTACTGCAAATAAATAATGAAACAATATATTAACTTTACTTCAATGTACAGCTTCTAGAATCTGCCAGAACTGGGGAACTGGGCAGCAAGAAATTCATAAATCTTCTGTGCTTTTTCTATAGGTTTATTCTAAAACTGAAAAGCAAAAAACCGTATTTACAATGTTAGGGTTAAATATATATATATATATACACACACACATATATATCATACATATATACATATATATATCATACATACATATATGATATGCATATATATCATATGTATATATATGATATGTGTGTGTGTGTGTATTTGTTTTGTTTTTCTTGCAGTGCTGAGAATGGAACACAGGGCTTCACACATGCCAGGCAAGTGCACTACCATTGAACCACATCTCCAGCCCTAAAAATATTATTTACTGCAGAACCAAGTATTGTGATTAGACCAATAGAGAAGAAAATGGAATCCTCTATCATTAAAGCTGTGCCTCTGAATGAGAATTCTAGAAGCAGCAAGTCATATGGATTCCCTTTTAATTTCTTTTGTGCTTTCTTTACTTTGTCTGGGACATACTCAGCTGCTTGTCTCAAGGCTCTGTCTTCTAATATGACCTCAGATGATCATAACATGCACACTGGCCATGGGAAGGTAGAAAAGAAAAATTAAACAAATCAACTCCCCAGACCAGTAAAGTTACCCAGTGCCCAGCAGAGCCAGACCACTATCATGAATTGCTACTGCTCTCACAGATACGCATTCCCATTTCTCTTCCTTGATATTCTGAGCTTGGAACCTTCTGGGTCATTAAAATCTTAGTCACTAATTTAGTGGTCACTTGGGGTCATATAGCAGCTGTGGCCCTTCAGGACCTCATTTTGGCAAAGAAAACAAAAGAGGCAAAAAGAGTAATCAGATGACTTCAGAAATGTAGGAAGCAAAGCTTTCCATTTTAAGTGTTTATCTGTGGGGTCCAATCATGGCTCCTCCAGGATTTTGTTCTCTGTCAAATCACAACTTGGCCACATTACCTGGCAAAGTTATAACCCAGTGCTAAAGAGTACAGTGGAGGAACACTCACTTCAATACCCGCCTTCTGTGATACCAAGTCCTAGAATGGAGGTTCAGGAGACTCTTTTTAGTTTATTATATCCAACAAGCCTGTGTCAGAGGTTCTAGTTGTGAGTGATAAATGTACAAAGAGTACTCCTGAATCTCAAAATTCATTTACAATCTAACAAATGTGCGAAAGTAGAAAATTAGAGCCGTGTTTCTCATTCAGTGGTATTTGCAAGTGGTTTATTACGAATAGGTCACTAAAGTCTGTAAATAGCTGTTTTGAAAATGTAAATTACAGTGGATTCAAGTTCATCTTTCAGTATTAAAAAAAAGGTTTGGGGGGCTGAGGTTATGGCGCAGCGGTAGCGTGCTCGCCTAGCACGCGTGAGGACTGGGTTTGATCCTCAGCACCACACAAAAATAAAATAAAGACATTCTGTCCACCCACAACTAAAAAATAATATTTTAAAAAAAGTTTTTTGTTTTGTTTTGTTTTTTAAATCTTCTGGCTGGGGACATAGCTCAGTGGTAAAGTGTGTGCTCAGTATGCACAAGGCTCTGGTTTCACATTCCATCTCAGCCAAAAAAAAAAGGTCTTTGCAGGAATTCCTCTCAAGGAGAGGGTTGTTTTTTAGGAACATTTAGGTATTAAAAGATAGGATTGAAGCTGGCCACAGTGCTGCACACCTGTAATCCATTGTGAGTTCAAAGACAGCCTCAGCAAAAGCAAGGCGCTAAGCAACTCGGTGAGACCCTGTCGCTAAATGAAATACAAAATAGGGCTGGGGATGTGGCTCAGTGGCCAAGTGCCTCCAAGTTGAATAGTTCAATTCTCAGTACCATCCCCTCCCCACCCCAAAAAAGATAGGACTGAAAACAAAGCCTGAAAAAAAACAGATCATACGGAGGAATTTTTCAATTGCTCTATGTAAGAAAGAAGGAATATGTTTTGTTTGCTATTATGGTTTGAAATAGGTAAACCTTGGAAGGGAAATGGGATGGCCTAGGCAATGCTACTGAAGATAGGGAATCCAGAATTAAGTCACTTAAGTTCACATCTCTAACACCTGCCACAATGCACTGAGTGTAGAGGGAAGTGTGAAACAACCTTAGAATTCAGAACAGACACTGTGCATCTCCAGGAGTCTCCCAGACCATCTCTCTGGAGCCATGTCACTAGGAGCTTCTTAAAGTCACTTCTATCATTCCAGAAGTCTAGCTCACCACAATAACAGACACTGGCCCTATTGGTATTTCAGTCAGAGTGGTCAGGTGGATGGTGCCAAACCATAGGATGGAATCAGATAGCAGAGCTGGGGCTTGGGTATGCCTAGCCAGCAAGTTGTGCAAGCTTACCCCAGTCATTTCATTAACCTCATGATGATATAATCCTGCATTTGGAGGTACTGAAAAATGTAGACTCCCTGTATTTCTTAAGGAGAAATTTATTTTGCAATACATATTTAGTGTCAGGCCTAGCACATGATAAGCACTCAGTAAGTACTAGATATTATTAGTCATGCATGTCTAATATTCAGATTTAAGTTGTAATCCCATGATGTTAACTTGTTTTATAATAGTTGTACATCCATGGAATCTTTGTATTCTTTTTATTATTTTGGTGAACATTTTTTTTAAAAAGAGGCTAATGTCCGTATTTGAGTCAACACAAGTATAGAGATAGCATTTAGACTCAGAGAGGAAGAACAAGAACTCACTGGAGGAAGGAAGCTGGGTTGAAAGTCCCCCTAAAGAAGACAAGCCTACCTAGAATTAGCAGTCTAGGGAGGGCATCAAACTTTCCATAAGCCATAGAATGGAGATTCCAAATCAATCCAACTTATATCTTCAAGAGTCAAGGAAATTGGGGCTGGGGCTGTAGCTCAGTGGTAGAGTGCTTGCCTAGCATGCGTGAGGCACTGGGTTCAGCTCCACATATAAATAATAAATGAATAAAGATCCATCAAAAACTAAAAAAATATTTTTAAAAAAGAGTCAAGGAAATTAATAACTCAGCTAAATACATACATACAGCATCATTTAATGCTTTCTTAAATGAAGAGAAGGGGGTGCTCTATGGGACTGGGTATGTACCCTTAGTGTTCTGCCTAAGGAAGAATGTGGTGCTGATGAGGATTATTCATGCCGTGCACAAAGCACAGATAGGCTGAGTGACAACCTGACTCTGCCACATTCTAGCTTAGGTCTTTGAGTGAGTTAACTTGCTCTGGTTTCCTCATCTGTAAAACAGGGAGGAAAATACAGGCTGTCTAAAAGTTTGTAGACCTAAGTAAATACACATAATGTCATCAAGGATATCCTCACTATGTTTAAAAAAAAATACACACACACATACACACTCATTCTTTTATGGTACTAAAGATTGAACCCAGGGTGCTCTTCCACTAAGCTACATGCACTGTCTTTCTTAAAATTTTGAGACAGGGTCTCACTAAGTTGCTCAGGATGGCCTCGAACTTCAGATCTTCTTGCCTCAGACTCTCAAGCAGCTGAGATTACAGGCATGTGCTACTGCAGCCAGCTATAAAAAATATTTTTTATGAGTCTAGGATGTAGCTCAGTGGTAAAGTGCTTACCTAACACATGCAAAGCTCTGGGTTCCATCCTCAGCACTGCAAAACAAAACGAAACAAAAATCCAACACACACACACACACACACACACATATTTTTTATGGACACACTATATTAGCACCTTGTCAGAAAAAAAAATTGTGAGACTTTGAAAAAGGCAAAGAAAGCTTCAAGGGTGCTCATATTAGCTCATCCATCTGTGTTATTTACATCTTTCATTGTCCTTCAGTGTAAGCTCCATTAGGGGAGGAACTTCATAATTCCAGCACTGAGAACAGTAGAACTAAATACCAAGAAACCACCCACAAAGGATATTGTAGACAGTCAATAAATCACTCAAAAATAATTTTTCTTTCTTATGGTGCTGGTAATGGGACCCAGAGCCTCAAACATGCTAGGCAAGTGCTCCACCACTGAGCTAGACCTCCAGCCCAAATAATGAATGAATTAGAACAGGGGCTGGAGAACTTTTTTGCAAAGTACCAGATAGTAAACCAAGTAGATGTGCTGGGCCCTATAGTTTCTCTTGCCACTCTCAGTTCTGCTGCTGCAGTGTGAATGGATGAGTATGGCTGTGTTACAATAAAACTTTATTCAAAACCATTGAATTTGAATTTAATATGATTTTCACATGACATAAACTATTATGCTTCTTTGATTGGGGGGTGCATTTAAAATTGTAAAACCCATTCTTAGCTTGAGGATCATATGAAAACAGGAAGTGAGCTGGATTTGGTTCTGGTCTATAGTTTGATGATCCCCCAATTAGATAATGGATATGTCAAGGGCAAGAATTATACCTTATTCATGCAACCTTAAAGCTGGCCCTTCTAACGTAAAAGGCACTCAAATAATGTTTGTTAAATTAAGTAACAAATGAATGAAGGTAAAAGAAAGACACTTCAGGGAGTGATTTGCTAAATCATTTCAGAACATCTCATTGATAGTGATGACAGGATGATGGCTTGGTCATGTCCTTCATGTGGGTGGGGTGGCAATGACTGGTTCCAAGAGCATCAACCAAGTCCTTGGTCATAATCACTTATATCTGAAATATTAAGTGACATGAGAGTTTCATATGCCTGTAAATTGCCTTAAATGTTTTCTAGAAAAAAAAGTGGAATTATAAACAAATTCAAATAATATTTGCTGATCAAAAAAAAAAAAAATGGGACTAGCCTCACATTACAAGATAACTTTTCCAGACAAAGTAGGAAAACTGTCAGACTATTAGATTATTAGCATAGGTTATATATAGACCAGAACCAGGAGTTTTCTAGAATTAAAAAAAAAAAAAAAAAGGCAGAGCAATGTCCAAAGGCACAAATAGGCTCAGAATTTGATCCACCTACAGAAATGAAATAGACCCAACTGGGATCTACAGATGCTACCTAAGTCGCCTCCTGATACACGTCTCCCTTCCCCTCACTCATGTTGTCTCCCAAAGAGCCCAAAAGCATTTGCCTGCAGCCAGTGGACTCGGAAGATCATGTGTCCATGAACATGAACACTGACTTACAAAGTTAGACATACAAAGGTACAACTCTATCTTTGCTTAGGGCTTCATAATTCTATCCTTTTTTTCTTCTTTGTGCCTGTGATCTGATTTCAGAGAGGGCTCGAGCAAATGTTAATTTGGATGGTGGACTTTCAAATAAGAATCCCATAAAAAGTAACATTCTCAATGTAGGACTATGTCCAAATAAATTAGGAGAAGAGCTATATCAGGAAAATATGTCCGGAATATGAGGGAAACCTGAACAGAAATTGGAAAAGAGCTCAAGTTTTAAAGATAAATTTAAAACGTTAGAATACACAAACACTGAGTAGTTTTAAAAAGAACATAGAGTTATAGAGTTGTTCCAAACTCCTGGTATTTTACAGGTGTCTAGGTGTGGAAAGAGATAGACAAAATCAAAGAACTGTCTCAGGGCCCCAGAGCACAGGTTCTGGCCCCGATCCTAGCTCTCATGGGAGCTCAACTTGGGGTCTTTGCACAGAATATGCAAAGGAAGCCTTTCTTTTTTCTAGAGAAAATCATCTCATATTGATTTACTCTTTCTAACTTTTTATTTTTTTATTTTTATTTTTTGGTACCAGGGATTAAACTCAGGGGTACTTAACCACTGAGCCACATCCCCAGCCTTTTTTGTATTTTATTTAGAGACAGAGTCTCACTGAGTTGCTTAGGGCCTCGCTAAGTTGCTGAGGCTGGCTTTGGACTCATGATCCTCCTGCCTCAGCCTCCTGAGCTGCTGGGATTGCAAGTGTGCCGCATCCAGCTATTCTTTGTAATTTTTTAAAAGTTACTAAATATATTTTACTGAAAAAGAGATTTCCCATGATACCACTACTTTGCTATAAGCACAGTAATTCTTTTTTATTTTGGCAGTGCTCAGGACTAAACCCAGGGCCTAGGAAGGCCCTCTACCAAATGAGCTACACACAACAATTATTGTCAGTAAAGTAAGGCTCAAGAGTTCATAGTCCCTGCTTGTGCCATATAAGTACAAATGTTTGAAAAAAGAGGGGGATGCAGGGGACAGGAACAAGGGGAGAGACACAGACAATGGCAGCTTTCTTCCATCAGTCCCTACATAGGCTCAGCACCTGTGGATGCCTCATACACAGACACTCTAGGAACCTCAAACCAGCGGGACAAGATGTGAAAGGGTGGAAGCAGAGGGCTAGCCATAAAAGAAGGAAATATTTAGGGAATCTTTGCAACTTTTCTGTAAGTATAGTATTATCCAACAATAATTTAAAAATGTTTAAAGAAGCTGGTGGCTATTTCAACAGATATTCCAATGGGCTCATCTTTTCACCAGACCTCTGGAATTCTATGTGACATTGTGATGAATGATCTTGTTGTCTCCTGACGCTCATTTTCTTAATTCAAAGCCTTAGATTCAACTTTAAATTTTATCACATTTCTGAAAATATGTGGTAAACTCATGACTCAGTCACTTAGTGGTTTAACTAACACATGAGTATTAATTACTTGTGGTTACTGAATTGAAGTGACATTGGTGAAAATCATAAAATTACCCCAATCTAGTTAGGATTTAAATAAAAGATCTTGTTTATAGCTTATACACATATTTATCATTTTGAATTGAACTGTGCCAAGAGAGTTGTATATAAGAACTTTTAATGAAGAATTCTTATTTCTAAAAGTTTTTTTATTTTTTTATTTTTTGTGGTGCTGGAGATGAAACCCAGGGCCTCTGGCTTTTTCGGCAAGTGCTGTACCACAGAGCTGCAGCCCTGAGGTTTCATTATTTTAGCTGTAGGGCAGGTTAGGTTTCGGTAGTGGGGGCAAAACAGAAATGGGGTTCTGAACCTTCATAGGCCGCCCTCTGCTGCCATGAGGAGGAGAGAGGTTGGTATGTTGGGGATGAGGGGAAGGAAAGAATTTTGTTTTTCTTCTTTTTTAAAAATAGGTGTTCTTTTTTAGAATAGGCCCACATGCTTTTATCCTGTAAGTGCCCCCTCCTAACTTCCTCTTTTCTTCTCTCCAATGCAGTCGAGGATGGCAAAGGAATTTTCATTCCATTTCCTGAAGTCAGCTTCATGTTCCTAAAGTTTTAATTTCTTCAAGTTACCAGAAACACTGTTCATCAACGACAATATGTTCTAACTCTATAGTTTACTTTTAAAAACAGAGGGGTTTGTAGTTAGTGGTAGAGCACATGTTCAGCACACAAGTAGTCTCAGGTATAATCCCCAGAACCATATTAAAAAATAGATACTGCAAGCACAAGTTACTTTTTTCACTCCCATAAAACCCTTGGCCAATCCAACAGCACCCGACCCCTCATGACATAAAGTTTAAATGGCATCCCTACTCCTATATCAGGGGTTGAATCCAGGGCCTCCTGTATGCTAAGCAAGTACTCTACCACTGAGCTATATCTCCAGCCCTTAAAATAGTCATGAACTTTTCAGGCCCCCAACCCACAACATTTAAAATTGAAACCCTGTACACACGTATATACATGTAAGTATAATAAAATGTTCATAAAACAGTACTCACCTTCACCATTGGCTTGAACAAGTATTCATTCCTTTTGTATGCTCTTCTCATTGTCTCTTAACATGGTTTGTCCTCCTGTTTGAAAAGCATGGCCCTGAAGATTGTAAGCCTTTGGGAGTGGAGCCCTCCAGTGACCATTCATGTACATTTGCACTAGAAGCTGATGTAGGAAGTAAAATCACATTTTAGACATCAGATGTTTTTGCTGATCAATGGTGATGTTATAAAAATCAACTGAAAAGGATAAATGAAAAACAGGTCTGGAAAAGTCAGGACTTCATAAAAGACAAATTGCAGCAAGAGCCAACCTTTCAGTGAAATAGAAGGCACACTGATTATTGCACAGCACCATGAGGGCCTGGACTCTTTTTTATTTTTTGGTACCAGGGACTGAACCTAGGGGCACTTAACCATCGAGTCACATCCCCAGCTTGTTTTTTATTTTGAGAGATGGTCTCACTACGTCGCTTAGGACCTCCCTAAGTTGTGGAGGCTGGCTTTGAACCTGCAATCCTCCAGCCTCAGTCTTCTGAGCTTCTGGGATTATAGGCATGTGTCACCACACCCGGCCAGGGCTTGGACTCTTAATATGCTAGTAAAATATTGGGATTATGCCTGCATTCACCAAATTTAGTGTTATTTTTATGTCTAGAAGAAAAGTACCTAAGTCTATATATGATGTCTCACAGTTGAATATTTGTGATTGAGTTTGCACGTCTTAAGAACTCAACACCTTTCGATTTATTCTCAGAAAAGCAGAAAATACAGGTTAGTCATCTCACAGGGGATGCAACTCAACTACTGAGTCTGTGGGCCTTTTCCAGAGAGGTTTAGAGTGTGTCTGCGTGAATCATAGGTATGCTAGGTACAGCAGCTATGACGACAGTCTCACCCTTGGGAGAGGCCTTCGAGAATATGCCCAACTTCTTTATTTAGGAGACAAAAACTGAGGTCCAGAGAGGAGCAGGCTGCCAGAAAAAATGAGAGCAGAGACTTGGATGTTGATTTGGGATTGGAGCCCAGGCTTTTTCCCTTATTGTGTGATGTGGGCTGGTGACTTCACCTTTCTGAATGCTATAGCCAAAGCAAACATGGGAAAAAATTCTGCAAACTGACCAGCTTATGGAAAACCCACTATTGTTGATACATCCCAAGCAGGTATTTTAATGACTTTAAATGGAAGAAATTCGGGGATCTTTTGTCTATCACAGCATTGTAGAGGGGAACTTGTAAATCATAAAATCTTCTAGTGTTCTAAATCCAAAAGCCCCATGTAGCTGACCAAAACTAGGACCACAATCCATGTCTCAAAATTCTATGGAAAGCTCTCCCCATCAGACATACGTGCCTGAAAAAAAGGAGAGTTGGAGTTTGTTTTCCCTTAACATGGCTTCTTCAGTATTGCAATTGATCATGCATTTCTGACTAGGTTTTATATTCTCAGTTCTGAATTTTGGTGATATGACCATGCAAAAGCTTCTCTGCTATTCATGGAATCATTCCTAAATGAGATGAAGAAAAGGTGAGATAATTCACTTAGTTGATAAGAAGTCCTCTGTAATTGTTGGCAAATATATTCCAGAGTAGAGAGTGGTCTTAAGGAGAATGGGAATTGAGATCAAAGAAATCTGGGTTCAAATGCCGGTACTACCTTCCTGCAACTGATGTTATAAATGTTTTAGCCTCATTTCCCCCATCAGTTAAAAAGATAATTGCACTTATGTGGAGTAGGTTATGTGCTATATTTGTAAGGAAACCTGGTACACACAAATGTTTATCTGGTACACACAAAATGATTATCAAATATCATTTACCCTTTCCTCTAAATTGGATTAAAAAAAATTTCTGTTCAGTGAGGTGTGTCTTCAATCAGTTCTTGAATATTTATTTCCATTGAAATTGAGCTTCAAAGAACTGTACATTTTGGCAAAAGAAAAAGAGATAGTAGAAATATAGTATTTTATAGCTGGCATAGGCCTGGGCAATTTTGGTGTAGGCAGTAACACATGAATGGGAATTTCTATTTCTCACATTATAACTCAGTTTCCCCAACTTAGGGACTTCTTATTATCTTCAGTTAATTTTCAATTCCTCCTCTTCTTGCTAGTCTCAAATAAAAGAACAAAGTTAGGTAACTCTAAGTTTCCAAAGCTTTGTTATTTTGGTATGCTTAAGAAAACTAATAAAGTCATTCAGCTTTACCAGGAAGTCATCTTTGGAATTTATTATGTGGTGCTGGGGACAAAACCAGGATTTCTCATATGCTAGGCACAGACTCTCCCACTGAGCTGCATCTACAGCCTCTGAAAATTTCTTAAACTCTAGGTTTAGGTGGTGATAGTCATTTACTGAGGACCTGAGGGCCAGGCACTATCCTAATATTCCCGCTAAAGTCTTCACAATCATCTTCTGAGGTAGAAACTAATTAGGCCAGAATTTTTTTTTTTTGTACCAGGGATTGAACTCAGGGGTACTCAACCACTGAGCCACATCCCCAGCCCTATTTTGTGTTTTATGTAGAGACAGGGTCTCACTGAGTTGTTTAGCGCCTCGCCGTTGCTGAGGCTGGCTTTGAACTAGCAATTCTCCTGTCTCAGCCTCCCAAAGTGCTGGGATTACAAGCATGAGCCACCGTGCCCAGCTTAGGCCAGAATTTTAAAAAATTGAAGCCTTCGGAGATGAATAACTGAGAAGCTGGGGTCTGATTCTAGGCTGAACCCAGTCTGTATTGTTCAGAATAGCCTAGTGCTTACCCCATGTGAACATCCTTTCTGTTAAGTTTTCCCTTCTCCTATCCATGTTCAGCACTGTCTGAACTCATGATATAACAATCCCATGCCTTCTCGTCCTATACTGGGGGTTAGACTTATCTCATAGATCAGAAGCACCACTGTATTCCCACCTTCAGGAATACATCTTAGGTAAATTAACCAATGACTGAACTAAGAAATGTAGACAAGGAGTGGTTTTCTTCTGGGAAAGAATAGTTTTAATTAGCATATCATTTATATTTAAATGAAGTTTCAATCAAACATGAAAAACCATTTTTTTTCATATTTTATTTCAAACTGTAAATGTACCAGTGTTTGGTGAACGAATGAGTATAGTAAAACCACATTTGGTATTGACTGATCCTTATATGCCTAGAAATTTAGAAAATGGTATAAACTCCATACAAAGCTGGGAGGACTTGATTTCAAGAACTTAAAAAAAGACTATTGGTATTTTGCACATTTTGAGTGACAACAACAGGGTTTGATAACATATAACCTTGGTCACATCACTTCTTTCTCTGGGCTGCAGTTTCTACTGTAAAAGGACTTAAATTGTCTGTTTTGTTTTTGTTTTTTTTCATATTTTGCCTACTTACCCATTATGAGAAATTTGTCATGACCTATACATTTTGTATCTGAAGCTAATCTCACAAACCAGTATTTATCCTTAACTTGTGCAATGACTTCTGGTATTTTCTGTCCTAATTTTATTAAAATGTTGCCACCAGGCATGTTGCTCAGTATAGAGCACATGTTGACCATATCTGAGACTCTGGCTTCCATCCATAGCGGTTCTGAAAAAAAAAGAGAGAAAATTGATTGCTGCACACTAAAATGATCCTGTGATCTTGTGTGGAAAAACAAACAAAACTCACAAAAAAACAAACAAACAAAAAACCAAGCCAGGCATGGTGGCGCATGCCTGTAATCCCAACACTTTGGGAGGTTGAGACAGGAGAATTGAGTTCAAAGCCAGCCTTAGCAACCGCAAGGTGCTAAGCAACTCAGTGAGACCTGTCTCTAAATAAAACACAAAATAGGGCTGGGGATGTGGCTCAGTGGTTGAGTACCCCTGAGTTCAATCCCTGGTACCAAAAAAAAAGCACCAGTGTGTCAGGCATGATGGTGTGTACCTATAATCCCAGCTACTCAGGTGGCTGAGGCAGGATTGTTACATTTGAGACCAGCCTGGGCAATTCTGTGAGACCCTTAGTAACTTAACAAGACCCTGCCTCAAAATAAAAAGGACTGAGGATGTAGCTCAGTGGTAGAGCACTTACCTAGCATGTGAAAGGCCCTGAGTTCAACTCCTAGTGAACACTGGTGGTCTTATCTAAGAACAAAGCTCTATTAGAAGAGCAGAGGGTAAAGTTCCATCATGTTTTTCCCAATAATTCTCAGAAAAGGAGATTCCTCCTGTGACTTTCATAGGGTTCTCTTTGCAGTTCATGAACATACTGGAGTGAAACATTCCTTTTAGGAACTTCATAGACTGCAATATCTTAGGATGGGCAAATAGTAAGAATGTGATAGGACTCGTTTCCTTAGGGGGATCCCTACCTAGTCCTAAAATAGAGCCTTGACTATACTCTTATCTTTTCCAGTAATACAACTCATGAAATTTCCCGTATGCTCCCCTTGAGGGAAGAGTTGGTCTGGCTAGTATTGAAAAAGTTTTTCCTGGTATTAACGTAGAAGAAACAAAACACTTCAACTATTTTCTGTGGGCTATAATGTCAACACAGCTCCGGCTCATCCTGTACCCTTCAACAAGTCAGCAAGCTTGAGGTGACTCTGCTTCCTAGGATTTGAAAAATGCCAGGGTAAGACAGTCTCTAAACAAAACCAAGAAACATCCAGCTAAAAACTGTTTGCACAAATGCAAAGTCACAGACATTTATATAGCAAGGTCTGAATCCCAAAGTTTTTTTTTTTTTTTTAATTACACACCCAGCCAAATGCATAAAACCTCACAAAATGTGTGTAGGGAAAATGTCATCTTTCCTATTTTTAAACTCAATGTGGAACTCATAAAAAAAAGCAAGGCTGCTATACATTTTCACACTTGGGGATAAAATGATTTATAACCAGAAACAACAACAACACACATACCCATATCTAACAGTGATAAACAGTTTTTATTCAGGCAATGAAACATGGAAAAAATATATTAGTAATCATTATAATAATTTCATTTGTGTGAGTATAACTTTTACAAATATTTACCTGACATATAAAAAGGGAAATTACTATGTATATAAAATTTATGTAGATGATTATTCCACACAACACAATCCTGATAGCAGTAGTCAATGCAGCGCTCACCCCTGCAGGTGAGGGGTCCCTCACACGCTTGGGGGAGCCCATGGGGACACAGTGGAAGCAGATGTGCAATAAACATTTACTTGTTGGCACATTAGCACAATGGATATCTATTGGCAAACACACACTTGCTAACAGCAATACTAAAAAGTTTACTGCTACCTCCGAAGTTTAAAAAAAGCCTGGATCCTGTCCCAGTGGCTGGGAAGGACCCAGGCTGAGGCTGAGGCTATGGGTGTGGTGACCTACACACTGCCCTGTATCTGGACTGGGCATGGTTTCAGAGTTCAAATTTTTATGTCCATTTGAAAGTTATTCATAAATACAGAGTATCAGTTAATGATGTGACTAGGAAATACTTTTTGGAGTATATTCCAGATACCACTAAAAGGCAGAGAGAGGGAGAGAGTGGCATCTTGTCAGTTGGAAAGTGAAAAGTTGACACAGGGAAGGTTCAGGCCACACCTCAGCTTCAAGCGTGGCCTCCTCTGTACAAGTTGAAGCATTATACAGACTGCTGCAGGCCAGCATCACACACAATATCTCCATATTAGAACTATAACCAGAATATATATTTATATAATAGCTGTAACCATATTATAGTTAATAAAGTCATTCCTTAGGAATCTTGTTTGTCCAAATCTAACTGCATGCTAAGAGGCACAGAAATGGAATTGCATTTGGACAAAAAACTACGAAAGTGCAATCTTTAGTCTCCAGATTCAAGTTCTGGTGCTGGGGAGTGGGTCTTCACTGGAGAATGCTGCTGTGTATACGATCTTCCAGAGGAGATCCTTGGAGAAGAGTCTATTATATCAACTCCTTCACTTTTCCTGTATAGAAGACTCAAGGATTGAGAAGCAATTTGTCCCTGCCGCCACCCCATGGTTGGGAATGGAACCCAGGGCCTTGTGTGTGCTAGGCAAGCACTCTACCACTGAGCTACATCCGCAGCCCATATACATTACTTTTTAAAAATAACTGGAATCTAGAGGCCAGTCAAACTGTTTTGGACAGAGGTCTCCTCAAAAAAATTCTGTATTAAAATCTTTGAAAGATGATGACTTTTTAGACTAAGCTTTGGCTTGACATTCTGGAATTCCCAGACGATATTTGTTCTTTAATAAGCAAATAGTAATCTGTTAGCTTTAAAATTCTTCAGAATATATACAGCTTTACTTTAAAATCTCTTGCCTGAATCATTTTAATCTTTCAACACCTGGTTTCTCTCTTCCTAAAAACAGGATAAAGAAGTCTGTGAGCAAGCTCACACGGTCACACAACCACAAGGAAGCAACAGTCATGAACAATTAATGAAATGGCTACCAACTGTAATGAACAACCAAATGGAAATAATAAGGGGGGCTTTAGAATGCATACTACAATAAAAAAGGATACACCGAGTCACTTCCAACCCAGTGAACCAATGTTTATTCTTATTGGGGGGAAAAAAATACCCTTCATGAGGCACAGAGCTGCCATCTTTTTTGGTTACCTTTTTTGAGGGTGAGTGCTTCAACCTGGCTGCTCAGTCAGCTTAGGAACATTTGGGGCAGTTTATTCTCCCTGCTATAGTTAGACAGAACTAATTCACGCTATTTAAAAAATATCTAAGTATGGGGGGAGGTATACCAAGTACGGATAGGTAGAAAGGGATACTGGCTGGAAAGGAAATTCAACTTGAACTATTCTCCAGAACAACATGTGAATCTCCCCTTAGATCCCATAACTTCTGGAAGTCTGCCGAATCCTGTTTTTCACTGTCATGTGCTTCTGCACTTCCTAATTTGGGCTGCGCCTGAAGAAGCTAGAAATCATGTGAGAACACAGGGCCTCTCAATATTTCCAGAGCAGTTTTACAGAACAAAAAAGGTTTAGGTAAATCACGGGCTTCAAGCAGCTCACCTAAATAGAATAAATCCCAGGAGGTCTGACTGTGACCAACTATCTAGCTGACCACACAATAAGCCGTTCAGCCCGTTTTGTTTCAAAATACTGCTAGATAAGTCATCTACACTTTGGAAAAGTCAGGAACTGAAGAAATGGCTCTGGATTCAGTCTCAACAAGATCACTTAATATTCCCAAATCTAAGCCAGAAGTTCCTTCCATTCCCTCTTTCCCTTTCATAACGGTTTTTAAAATTGTCTGGCTAACAGTGATTTGCTGAAGCAAATTCTAGACTGTATTCTTACTCTCTAGAGTTCTACAAACTTTTTTTTTTTATCTTATGTTTAAAGAAAATAAATATACTTCACTCTGCCTAGTATATTCTCTTTACTTGCCAGTTGTACAGCTACATTTTGATTCTTGTTGGAGAGTATCCACCTATTATAGAATGGTAGAACATTTCCTTGTAATGGTTATGACTGACGCCAGTGACAAATATTACTTAGCAAGGGCCCTTTCATGCAGCATCTTCATTTACTAGGGTCTGGTTTTCAAGGAATTTTTTCTACTAGTAGGCTAGGGAAGGATTGTCATCATCTCTGTTTTAACATAGCAGAGTGTGCTTTTAAAATACACAATAGCTTAAACAGATGATTATGGGGCTGGGAATGTAGCTTGGCAGTAGGGCACTTGCCTAGGATATGTAAAGCCCTGGGTTCAATCCCCAGCACTGCAAAAATATTTTTAAAAGAAAAAAATGACTATGGATTTATAATGGAGACCACTATAAGCCTTTCATACTTAAAACAGATCAATATAAAACAAGTAAACATGGATATGTCAGCAAAACACAGCAGTAAAGGGTTTGCACTGTTTCTTTCTGCAAAATGCAAAATTAACTCCTCTTGTAGTAGAGGACTAGAGAAGAAAGTGGTCATACCACCGGAGACACTTGTACCCAATACTGTGACTCCTGGTATAGCATTCACATTAAACCACAGTCACTACTTTCAAAGCCCAAATGATTGTCAAGCCACTTCTCCAACCACAAATAATTTTTTTTTTTGTATAAAATGTTAAGACAATAGGCTTTAAAATATAGCCTAAGCACCAATTATGATAAATGCCTATTGGTAAAACATGACTCTGGCTTTAAAAGACATTATTGACTTCCCTGGGGCTAAAGATTGCACCCACATGAGCAATACACTGCTAAAGAAACACTCTTTTTTTTTTTTTTTTTTTTAAGATCTATAGAAGTTCTTCACGAGGCACAATTCATTGTTGAAGCTGGCTCATGCAACAGTTTTACAGAAGTAGGAAAACAGACTGAACATAGTGCATATCACCACTTTCAGGGTGTAAGATTAAGACAAAAGAGTGCTTTAAAACACTTGCATGGGTTTGGTTTTTGCCTATCAAGTGAAAGGGGCTTCACTGGCATTATGTGGGAAATTTCCATTCGAGGGTTAATGTCCCATCACTCTGCAACTGCATCCAGCAATAGCTGGAGGAACTTGGTTTTGACTTTCTCCCTGCACCTCCTTCCCTAGTTTTCAGACTGTCTTTGTTCAAACGTATTCACAATGTGCTGATTTTTAGAGTGGGTAACTCATTATTTTTACTGTCTACTTTGTTAAAAATTCTATCTTAAGTTTGAAAGGATTATTTTTCTTTTTCTATCTTTAATATCTGAAGAACAATGTACCACACTTGTAAAGACAAAGAGATTACTAACTGTTCCTTTACCTTATAATTGGTAATGGTGCTACAGTTACCTTTTAATTAAATAAGATCATCCAAAGCTTTCACAAATAGATTTTTCTTTGCATATTTCAAAAAGATAACAAAGGTGAGATGTTGATTTTACATCAACAAAAGGAAGCAGAAGGCTAAATGACTCCAGGACAGATTTCACAAATCCCAGCTCTGAGGGATTTCTGCACTGCTATTCATGCAAAAAGCAGACACCACTTTCAGTAGGAGGACTCAGTGCCAAAGGGCTGTACTCATCAATGTGCAGGTGTGTCCAAATACGAAAGCAATAAAATAGTACGGCAGAAAATCTTCCCTAGATGTGAAACTCATGTCTATGGCCTTCACATCTTAGATGTCCCCCAGTTTGGGAGGTGGGAGAGGATAGTGTCTTTCTATGTTGCCCAGGTAGGCGTTAAAGTAGACTCAAGTGACCCTCTGGTCTCAGCCTCCCAAGTAGCTGGAGTACAGGCATGTATCACTATACCTGACACCCAAATTCTTAAGTTGGCATTTGGAAATAGGACTGTTTCAAAACAGGGTTTTAGATGTACAGATATATGTTGTTCTATGTGCTTTAGGGAAAAAGCAGCAGTATGTATAGATAGAGATGTGTGAGTGAGAATGTACATATAAAAGGATACTTAGAGCCCCTCCTTGTTTATAAACTATAAATAACAAAAGGCCAAATCATCTCCTTCAGTAAAACCAGTGAAACCAAAAATTAAAAGATTAAAAGGTCACAAAAACATTAGACAGGTGGTAGAGGAGATAACCCCAAATGGTAGCCAAAAAATCACAAATTGAATAAACTTGAGAAAAGGAAAGATAACTTTAAGACCAAATAAAGACAGAGAAATCACAAATCCAGATTCTGCAGCCTGTCTAACTGAACGTGATGCTGCGGAGCTGCAAAGGACTCTGGCAATGGTAGATCACACTCCTTCCTGACCGGACTAAACTCCAGGGCTCCTTCTGGGGCTGCTGCACTGGCAACTAAGCGGGATAGGCAGCACTGAGTATGTGCTTTTTTTTTTTAATTTTTTTTTTTTTTCTTTGCAAAGGGAAGATTATTCCTGGATAAGGCAAGATACTTGTGGTCATGACAGAAGCATTGGAGTGCAGATCTGCTGAGCTAAGAGAGGAATCTCAGTCAGTCTTTCCCAGCTTTGCAATCAGCTCGTCACAGATTTTTGTCAGTTCTTCAATTTCTTGGTTCTGAAAGACAGATGATATGATTATAAGCAGGCCACTTTGTGTTCTAAGATAAAGGGAATTATAGCCAGATAGTCCCAAGACTGGCTAGATCCTACCCAGACAACCTAATTCAATGATTCTTTACTATTCTACATTAGAGATCTTGTGAAGAAAGGAAAATTCTAATCCTTCTCTCCTGTAAATGTGTATGTACTCATAGTATCAGGCTTAACTGAGTAGAGGGTGAGAGTGGGTAGTCACTAGCCCTCTGAAGCCTGTTTGCGAACAGCTCAGTTCCCAAATTTTCTTGTTATTATAGAAACTATATGTGGTACCTTGTAGCAACACAAGTATCTGAGTCTCACTCAATCCACCAGCTTCTCTAGGGATTAGGATTCTGGGAGTCTGCATATCCAGGGAATATGAGGGGCCCTGAGACCCCATGTTCTAGTGGAATGGATGGCACAGATATAAGTGCATAAGTGGAGATATAGTAAGTAAAACACTGGAGACATAAAAAAGAAAGCTAAAAATTGCTGAGTAGTGAGATAGAAGGATTGCTGCTACTGATTTCCATTTATTTACAACAGAATTTCTCTGCATCAGCAGGACTTACGTTTTGGCCTGGGTAGGTCTATGGATGGGGGCCAATGTGCACTGTAGGATATCTGGCAGCATTTTGGGCTTCTACTCACTAGATGTTAGTAGCATATCCCAGTCATGACAGCCAATTAATCCCTAGGCATTGCCTAACGTCCCCTGGAGGGCAAAATTACCCCTAATTGAGAACCAATGATCTAAAGCAATGAAAGGGGAAGATGGCTTCATGTATTGCATAAAAAGAAAACAGAAGGAACGAAAGATAGCCTTGTGACCCCAGTTAAAAGTTTTCAGTCCCAGAACTTCAGTTGAAACGCAAATTCCAAATTCCTTTCTGCACCCTGCCTGTGGATGATTCTCATATAATATGCCTGGAAGGTTAGTGGTGTGACTTGTCTGTCTCCACAAGAATCAGTTCACAAAGGAGCTATGTTGAAGTACCTAAGTATAAAGGCAAGGCCACTTTCACCCAGGATTGTGGTACACAAAGCACACTAAGGATCAATGTGAGCCACTACAGAGGAGAAGGACCAGGCACCTGTGTGGTTGTCTGGACCCAACCCCCCCCCCCCATACCTTCTGTTGCAGGGCCCTTTCCAGGGACTCCACCTTCATCTGCTCTTTCCGGAGTCCAGCGTGCAGAGCTGCGCTCTCAGCCTTTGCCTTTGTGCGAACCTGAGCAATCTCTTCATTGGCTCTGTTTGTGGAGTTTTGTTTGTAGAATAGACAGAAAGAAAGCACATGGTTAGCCAAGGCACAACTAAAGAGTTAGGAGACTAACCACTGACTGTCAGCAGATGGACTCAAAAGAACAGACTGCACGATTGGCAAAAAGAATCAGAGACCTATATAATTTAATTCTTAATTAATAAAAACTCATTTTACATACAATTGCTAGGGAAATTCCTATGGCAAACACCAATGGTAAAATCATTCTTGAGCACCATGGTGTTCTTTAAAATTTGTATTTCATGAGAAAAAGAATTACATAACAGTTGCTACAACAATCTTAATTTTTTTTTTAAACTCAGTGTAAGAGTGGACAGGTCACTCCAGAGATCATCATAGCTAACAAATTACAATACTAGCCATTAACGTTTATGAGACACAAACCTCAATGAAGCAACTTTATTAATAAAATAAAATCTTTTAAAACAACTTTGAGACAAGGGTCTTGCTTGTCTAGCCTACATGAGGCCCTGTGTTCAATCTCTAGTATTGGAAGTGAAAAATTCTGCATATCAGAAACACCACAAACAGGGCCAAAAGACAAATGACAAACTTGAAAAATTATTCACAATTTATATTACAAAGGGCTGGTGTCCATAATGTATAAAACATATAAACTGACAACAGAAAAATAGGCAAAGAATAGTCATGCACAGTAAATATTTGAATAGGTAAGTGCTGAAATATATTTAGTTTCACTAAGACAAATGCAAATCAAACTACATGCAATAAAATGAAAGTTCTATTATTTGCTTGCCAAAAAACACAAAAACCTACACTGAAATACCATTTTCACCTATTAGATTTGCATAAAATCAATAAGTTCATCTGTTGACAGGGCTGTAGGGAAAGCAGATGCTCCTAAGGATTGTACAGGGGTATAAATGGGTAGGTCAATCTGAAAATACCTACCATAATTATATATTCATTATTTTTTGGTTCAAGAATTTCTTTTCTATTACATATATCATAAAGATAACTTAAATGCATGTAAAAGGAAAATCTTCAGGGTTACTTACTACAGCATTGTTTGTAGCAGCAAAAGATTCTAATTAATCTCAATGCCCAACAGGAGAGAATGTAAATGATACATTCCAACAGTAGAATACCATATGGAAGGTCTTCATGGACAGATAGGGAAATATTTTCAAAACTATTGCTACACAAAAAAAGCAAGGTGTATTATCGTCTAAAAATGGAGGGGAAAAAAGTATAACTGGAAGGAGAAACAGAAACTAACTATACTGATTATTTGGGGGGAAAAGAGGTGAAAACCTAGTGTAAGAGGGCCAGGAGTGGGAGGGTGATACTGTATACCTTTTTATGTTTCTTTTCTTTTCTTTTTTTTTTTAATTTTTTTTAGTTGTTGATGAACCTTTATTTTATTCATTTATTTATATGTGGTGCTGAGAATCGAACCCAGTGCCTCACACATGCTAGGCAAGTGCTCTACCACTGAGCCACAACTCCAGCCCCACATTTTTATGTTTCTTAATGTTTTAACCACATAAAGAAGATGGTTCAAAAATTGAAATATCACACACACAGACCCTGAAGTAGCAAAACAGTGAATGTTTGCTTACATGTAGGAAAACATATAGCAAAATGTACAAGTATATACTACTTTTTAAATAAAATGAAATTTCTGATTGTTAATATCCTCACAGCATTACGAAAAGTGAAATTCAAATTTACAAGATCTTACTTGTCTAGTTTTTCTTCTGCATGGATTTTCAGGGCCTGATACCGCTGTTCCTCTTGTTTAACTCTGGCTAAGTAATCCTGAGCACATTTTTTCAAGGCTTCTTCATTCTGTTCCATGGTGAAAATTAAAAATAAACAGGTCATTTCATTTTTCTTCTACTAGTAACATGTATCAGAGTCTTGGGTAAAAAATGGGAACACCTAATTAACTCAGATAATTTTAATCTGTACTCCATGGTAATTTGAAATAGGCCCATACAAATCTCACTTTAAAATTCCAGATGTTTTATATAATTTCTTTATGCATTAATTTTCAACATCACATAGTCAGATACAGTTATACCAATACACCTCCTTTAGGAAGGCACTTATTCAAAACTGAATAGTGATTTGATTTCCACCCTGGACATATTGGTCAGTCTCATTTTTAATTTAATAGGAAAATAAAGAATTTCAAAGGCTGAAGGTGTGGTTCAGTGGTAGAGCTCTTGCTTAGCACGCGTGAGGTCCTGTGTTCCACCCCAGCAGCATTTAAAAAAAGAATTTCACTGCTCTAAATGTGTCTTATTAATAGTATTCAACCAAATTAGTACATTTAATTTATTCTAGATTATGCGGCTTGGATTTTTTTCAATGATATGGAATCCCTTCTGCATTTACTAATATTGAAAAGGTGAATAATTAAAAGAAACATTTCCAGAAACATCCTGAGTTCTGAGGATTCCCATTCTTGCACTCTGTACCACACTCTGGCTGTGTCTGGGGTTCACTGGCTTGATCCAGTAAAAATAATTGAGAGATACCACCCTGTGGGCCAGCTGCCTGATCACATAAATAAAAAAGTAGAAAAAAACCCAGCTTTACTGGAACAGAAGATACCAGGCAAAGTCTGTTACAAGGCTTTCTACCCCTCTGCACACATGTGTGATAATCCAGTATTAGCCAGGAGAGAGATAGAAAGGACACACTCACTACCTTCTTGAACCCTTCCAGCACGCCTTTCAGGTTCTCATATCTTCTGAAGAGATCAGAAAGGGACCGCTCCACAGAATTGAGGTCAGCCAGGGCTTGCTCCTTCTCCATGGTCAGTTGCTGGAAACTCTTCTGTGAGGTCATGTTTGTCCTTTGTTCATCTTCTGAGAATCATTAAGTCAAAAACAATGGCATGTTTATTCACCCAATGGTGAACAGCTACTCTCCCTGAGCCAGGCTGTGTTTCAGTGGGAAGGAACACAGCCATGGGTATAAAATAAATCCCACTCCCAGGACTTACATTTTAATGGGGAGAGACATATGGTGAGAAGTGGTGGGGGTAAAAAAAAAAAGGGTGAGAGGGATGAGGGACAGGTGAGTGGGTTGCTATTTTATAGAATTGCCTCTTTCAGAGGAGAAATTTGAACAGAGACCCAAAGAACAAGGTGGGTGCAGCTGTGGGAGAGACTATTAAACACAGAAGAGACAGCCCTGGCCAAGGCTGAGCTGGGAAGGCATTAGGTGATATGGACAGTGCAAATAATAATAATAATAATAATTATTATTATTATTATTATTATTTCAATATTTAAATGCTTAAAGATCTGTCTTGATGTGATTTAGAGAGTCAATCCTTACAAAGTTCATTACAGAGGCTCTAAATTCAATATGGAAGATTAATCACCATTATTTTGTTAAGCCACCACTGGGTCTGACAGGAAAATCAGAATTTGTAAGGACACTGCATCAAAAGAGAGGATTCCACCAGCAAGTATTAGTATGTGGCTGGGCCATCAACATTCTAGGTATGGCAGAGAGCTTTTCACAGAATTCAAAAAATGAACCCAAGTAAAGTCAATCCTCATTATTTGCAGCCTGTATTTGCAATTTGTGTACCAGCTTAAATTTATTTGCAATCCCAAAATCAATACTCAAGGGATTTATGTGACACGTGCCTACAATTTTTATTCATCTGTTGCTCATGTTCTCATTTGAGGGCAAACTGGGATATTTTACCTTCATACTATAAACAACTATCCTTTCCAAGTGGTCTACTTAGTGTCACATTTTGCATTTTTGTGCTTTATGCTGGTGACCTTGCTGTTTAAAATGCCCCCTAAAGGTGGTGCTGACATGCTATCTAGTGTTACTAAGCATAAGGAGGCTATGATGTACCTTGAAATACAAGTGCCAGGGAAGTTTTGTTCAGATGTGAATTGAAGCCCCATTGAACATGAATTCAATGTTAAAAAATCAAGGATATATATTAAATAAGGTGTCTTACATATAAGACAAAGTTTGTATTAATCAGTTGATGTAAATGTTGTGACCAAAGGTTCACAGGAACCCAGTCCTGTTTCTCCCCCTAGGAGTGTGCTTCAGTATCCACCAATCAGCATTTGCAGCAACTTTGTAGAATATGCCTACCATGGAAATGAGATAAGTGATGAACAAACTGAAGTTTGTATTAAGATCTGAAAATTGTGCATGGGTCCTGCTATGGTCTGAATGTTTATGCTCCCTGTCCCCCTATTCATATGGTTGAAACCTAATCCCTAATGTGATAGTATTGGGAGGAGGGATTGTGGAGGTAATTAAGTCATGAGGCAGAGACAGGACAATGTCCTTCTAGAAGAGACTCCAGCACCCAGATCATTATGTTAAGTGAATTAAGCCAGGCACAAAAAAGATAAGTACTGCATGTTTGCAGTCATATGTGGAAGCTAAATAAATTGATTTCACAGAAATAGAAAGCATAATAATGGTCTCTTGAGGCTGGGAAGGGAAGGGAGGAAAAGAGAGATGTTGGGTAACAGTTCCCAAAATATACTTAGATAGGAGTAATAAGGCCTAGTGTTCTATAATTTATAACAATTTATTGTTTATTTTTATAAAGAACCAGAACACAGGAGTTCATAGGTTCCCAACACAAAGTAATGATAAATGTTTGAGATGTATATGCAAATTACCATGATTAGATCACTGTTCACTGTATTCATGGATCAGATTATCACAGTGTACTCCACAGATGTGGACAAGTATTATGTGTCAATTGAAAACAGAGAGAGACCACAGATTATTAGCTAGACCCTTCAGCCACCAGGTGAGGATAAAGTAAGAAGATCATGACTACAAGATAGGCTCATGTCAGACACTGGAACTGCCAGAACCTTGATCTTATACTCCTTAGTCTTCAGAACTGTAAGAAGTAAATGCTGGTTGTTTGTAAGTCACCCAGTTTATGGTACCTTGTTAAGGAAGCCTGAACAGACTCAGATTCTATGGCCCATGCCCTAGGGAAAAAACCTCCTTACCAATCATTTGGGCAATGGTCTTTTCATATTCAGCCACAATTTTCCTAAATAGAAAAAAGAATTATCAGAAGATAGTTTTTATTCAATGAAACTTAGAGAAATGCTGCCCCCAAACAATTAAACTCATTAACATATACTGACAACTTTACATAACAGGGTCTCACTAGTCTAGTCTTAAACTTGTAGGCTCAAGGGAGCCTCTTGTCTCCATCTCCCAAGTAGCTGGAACTACAGTCATGTGTCATCTCACCCAGATAAAATGTTTCTTAATCACTCAAATGCAGACTGTACATGCATGAATTATGTATGTTTTTTCCTTCTCTTCTTTGATGCCATCTTTTGTTATTTAATGGTGTGTAATTCTCTAGATAATAAGCAGGAAAAATTAAAAGATTTCAATTTAAAGTCAATTTTGTTTCATATTAACATGCCTACTTACATCTATGTGATGATTATGTAATCTGAAGCTACCATGTATAACTATTTTAAAGTATTATGGATTTTGCTGGTCCAATGGCACATGCTTGTAATTATAGCTATTTGAGGGACTGAGGCAGGAGGATCATAAGATCAAGGCCAGTCAGGGCAACTTACTGAGGCCCTGTCTCAAAATAATAAAAAAGGTTTGGGATGTAGCTCAGTGGTTGAGCACTTCTAGGTTCAATCTCCCATTGAATTTCAATGCCTCCATCATTGATCTTATCAATAAATCTTATTATTCTGTACTCCAAATGGGTATTTTTGTACAAATTTGTCCATTCTTTTAAAAAGACAATAATTGTGTGAACTTTGCTTACATGTAATGTTTTGAACAACCCAAGATGAGTTATGATATTTGAATATATAACTAGTCAGTAATAATTCATGAAATGACATTCTCAATTGCAAAGTGAGGCAATCAATTTCAAATCAAAGCCCTCAAGTTCCCAATAGCTGGTCCTGTGGTGAGCAAACACTTCTATACTAGATTTAATATTCAAGGCATCTGACCCCTTCCCCACCAAGCTTCCAGTCTAACCTCATCTCCAAAACTTCTTGTCGCGTCTCTTCATATTTTTTCTTCCATTCACTTGCTTCAATCTCTTTAGTGATTATCTAGATGATAATAAAGCTTGGTTTTACCTTGTCAATCTATTACAGTTTCAATGTAAGATTGGAGACTGAAAACAATGCATAACCAAGTATACTGAGGCATTCAGTTGACATTAGGAATATAAAACCTTGACATTTGTATATAATGTTCATAAACATTTGGAAAAGTGTACTTGCAGCCATGTGGGATGCTGAAAAGTAGCCACCAGGGTAAGAGTAAGCAGAATCTCCCAGGAATTTCAGTGGAATTTAAAAGTTCCATGGATTTTACCTCAGTCTACGGTCTGGATTTCAACTCTGTAGGCCCAGAAACCTGACTGGGACATGACACAAAGATGAGAGCATCTGATTGACAGAGATTCACCCTAACCAAAGTCACATAATTGCAGTAGATGACAGACCACTAATTTTCTTTGAGATGAGAAATGAAAATGCCACAAAATCAGTATTAGAAATTGGTGTGACCAGGACATTCTCTTTCTACAGAGATTTTTGACTTAAAAGAAAGGAGTCAGAACAAGGGGTGCAGAAATGGAATGTCCCAGGCTGCATACATCCTTCTTTAGGATCCATCACCACAGGAAGAATTTTGCCAGTCAGGCCAAGACCCATACCCATATTTGGGATATTTTTGTTATCTGCAAAGAAATACTCTCAACTTACTACCTGAGCTCCAGTGGGCATTTGCCACTGTCCTTTCACTACCCTTCCTTGGCTGTGTTTCCTGATTCCTAATGGAATGTACCCACATTCTTTATTCTGGTGTCTTTAATAAGGATATCAAGAACCTAGAAGCCACCCTGTGTGCTTCAGGAGACAAGGCACATCTTTGCTTTGGTTCAATAGGTGGTCATTTCACAGTTTAACTCTCAAGAGGAAGATGAAGTCATTTTTCTCATTTATAAGAAAATGAACTGGGTAGCAGTGGTGGGCCTCCTTACCACTGATCCCAAGTTTTGACAAGACTGGCTGACATCCCTTGTTACCAGTCTAAAATTACTTACATAATGTTGAAAGACCTAGAGCAAAGGTACTTAACTACTTTCATCATAGTGTAAAAATAAAATTGTTATGCCAACAGAATTACCTTCTTTAAAAAAAGAAAAAGTGGAATCTTCAAAAAACACACAAACCAAACACATAAAACATAGCACAGAAATATCACAGGAGAGGATGGTAACTGAGTAATGAGGCATAACAGTGTCCTCCATATTTTTCTGTTCACCTGGGAAAGGCCTTGTGGTGATCTATTTTGAACAGAGACTGTTCAGGAAACACAATACAGGACTTGGAGAGCTGAACCATTTAAAGAATGAATGGAATTAGGAAACGATTTTTATTGCTACATGCCTAGAATTTAAGGCATTCTTAGGCATGAGCCTCTTAAAATGGATCAGAGCAGAGCTGGCAAAATTAGACAATGCTTCAAGGCTAAAAATTAAAGAAGCCTACCAAATTCTTAAGAATGTTTGAGAGAACTGGCTTTTCCCCTGGACACCATCATGTCAGGATTTCAGTACCAACACTGAATTTTATAGGGAGTCCTTTATATGAGTTATACAGGCTGTAGGAAATAGGAACTCACAGCCTGGGGAAACCTGAGCCAACAAAGATGGAATCTACTGGTCGGCACGTGGGTTTTATAGAGAAATGGAGTGATAAGCAGACAGAACAAGAATGCCTTTACCTCTTCTCTTATCAAGGTGAGCACAGCTGTCTTATCTGATTCGCTGAGGCAGATCCCATCCAGGGGGCTTTCACCTCCACAGGCCACAGAAACAGGAGCCTTCTCCATAGAGGACTCGAACAGTCCCTGTAGGGAAGGTCTCACATTCAATACATTCATTCCTTAGCTACTTAGCCCCAAATAGTCTTCAATAACTTCTTCATTACTGAATTGAGAACACCTTTTAAAAACACACTTGCAGAGAAAAGCAGCAAAAGGTAAGCTTTAAAAACAATTCAATTACAATACAATCTAAGGAAAAACTCTTCTAATACACACCATGGCAGTCTTAGGTTTGTTGAACAGATAACCTGGGGAAGTTTTCTAATCCAAAAGGAAGAAAGCATAATTATCAAGTGGTCAGTGACCAAAGAATCATGGGCATAAATGAGACACATTTAATGGCTCATATTTCTGGGGGCATGACGTGTTCCAAGCAAATAATTTTTCAAAAAAAAGTGACAGGTGTTCCTTTTATATTTGTTGCTGTGTGTGTATCTTAGGCACTTTGTATGGCAATGTTTCTAAAATGCTTTACTGACTTTCAGATATAAGGAAGCTGAAATGGCACATTTTTCTGAACTCTGACCCCCATCCTTTGACTTTGATGATTTAGGATCAGCAAGAACTTCAGTTGCTCTGCAGTGATATCCTACTATAACCCAGAACTACATTCATGAATACCATTACTTGTCCCTATGCAAAGTAGCTACAGGTAAGTCAAGACCTGTGGGGTTTTTTTTTGTTTTGTTTTGACTTTTTGGATTCTTCCTTATCATTAAATTTTCAGTTCCTTTCTGGTAGCACTTCACCTTCTGATGTGCCAGTCTATTTCTATCATAAACTCAGTTCTAGAGAGCCACATTTGGTTAGCATTTCGTTTTTCACAAGAACATGGGACTTAATATTGTTACAAGACAGAGGCCTGCTGCAAAGCTGAGGCAGCTGCAGAAGCCCTCTCTTCACCAGTTCTTATGATCATACCACCACAAAGATTTCAGACATGTGACTTGGAGTAGCAGGCATAAGTTTATTGAAGGGATAGGAAAAGGAAAAAGGGACACTCTCATGGGAGGGAATGGGTCTTCACAAAGAGGGACAGTATGCCCCTCCTGCCCTTGAGTTTTATTGGGGATACCACGGAAGTTTCCAGAGTCCCACCCAGGTCCACCTCTTGACTTCTGACTAACAGTATAGAAATTGCATAGAACACCTTGAACAGATGATGGCATGGTGCTCACAGAGCTAGAGTTAAGGAAATTTGAGTTCCCTGTTTTTGCTTCCATTTCTTGCCCCTTTATCAATTTACTACCCTTTAAATAGTTTTCAGCAAGCTTTCTTTGTGATAACCATGATGTTTGGGATTATTGGGGGCTATGACATAGTTTTGATGATAAGGGAGGGTCTAGGCCACCTGGTAGAGTGTGACATAATCTTAATTTTTCTTAAGGGGATGTAATTATGGCTAGTAGAGGTTTTCACATACTAAATTCCATCTTCCAGATAAGGCTCCCTATGGTTTTCAGTTGCCATTCATTGTCCTTCCCCAGCTCACCCATTCATGCCTGACTAATTACCTAACAGTACTATTTTCCTTCTTAAGAAGCACATTTGGGGCTATTTCCTCCCATCTACAGAAGTAAATTTTTTTGTACAAATGTGCTCTGTCATTTAAGAGCATGGCAATGTCCAAATACCATCCAAAGTGAACTGGGAATAATCTTAATCCCCTTAAACACAAGAACAACTAACAGATTATTGGATTATAATTAATCCATTCTCTAGTATCTTATTTGAACCAAGATTAAACAGAAAGCTCAACATTAAGTTCACTATAGCCTCACTCTCTTTATATAAAATGCTTAAAACACACATGTAATTTTAGCAAACAGCTTCACAGATCTCTGCCATATACCCAATATAGAAACTCATCTTAGACCAGAAAAAGGGAAATATAAAAACCACTAACTGGCAGTGTCCACCTTTCAGCAGCATTTGAAGGAAGGAAGCCCATCATGCTGACAGAGGTCCAAGGTAATCCCAGTACCTCTTGGTTGAGATCTCTCATTAGAACATGGGGGCACTTGTGATGAGTAGTCTCTAACTGGCTCTCCAAACCTAACCTCCTAGTACTAATCCTCTCGTGCCATTCTTTTCTCTTTGGGTATAGACTAGACTTAGTGACTCACTCAGATATGGCAAAAGTCATGGAACCCAATATTACAAAAAGACTCTGGCTTCCATGTTATGAGAAGTCTACAAAGGCCCATGTGAAAAAATCCAATGTCTGCCAACAACCATGTGAGTGAACATGGAAGCGTATCCACCCTAAGTCATCCCTGGATTTCCAGGGATGATCACAGCCCTGGTCAATACTTTGATCATGAGAGACTCTCATGATCGTGAGTCAAGAGACATCCAGCAGAAGATTCCTAACCCACCAAAACCAAAACAATGAAATAATAAGTATTTATTGTTTTAAGCTACTGAATTTTGGAGTACTTTGTTACTCAGAGTAGATACCCAATACACCCCCGTATAGTAGAACCATCTCATTAACTTGCTATGTCTTCTTTTCCCCTCCCCTCCTTTACTATACTCTCCCCTTTCCATACCAGGGATTTAGACCAGGGGCACTCTACCACTGGGCTACATCCCCAGCCCTTTCAAAAAAAATTTGAGGACTGGGGTTGTAGCTCAGTGGTAGAGTGCATGCCTAGCATGTATGAGGTCCTGAGCTTGATCCTCAGCACCACACAAAGATAAATAAATAAAATAAAGGTACTGTGTCCATGTACAACCAAAAAAATTTTTTTTTAAATTTTGAGATAGGGTCTAAGTTACCCAGTCTGGCCTTGAACTTGCAATCCTCCTGCCTCACTACCAAGAAGCTACTAACAGTCTTCTTAGCAAGGAAATATTAATATCCATTCTAGAGTTCAGTATATCATTCATTTGTGGAGGGGATAAATGAGTTCAAGTCAGTCTGCTCATATCAACTTAATGCTAACAAATGTGTCTGGAAGAGGCAGCATTCCTAGTTGGACATGGAAGATCAGCCCTTAGAAGATGGCCACTGTATTTAGGCTAGTGGCTCTGCAGCCTGCCAGCTCTCTCCTGGCCATAAGCCATAAGCCTCACCTCTAAAAAAGCAACACTTCTTAAGAGGTGATCAGGACAAGAATTTATGCTGTGACCTATTTCAGTTACCATTCCCAGTCTCTTAGTACTAAAACTTTTGAATTCCCCAGTCCTTTTTGTTTGTTTGTATGTTTTGTTTTATACTACTAGGGACCTTGCAAATGCTTGGCAAGCAATTTACAACTGAGTACATCCCCAGCACTTTTAAACTCTATTTGGAGACAGAGTCTCATGAAATTGCCCAGGCTGGCCTCAAACTTGTGATCCTATTATATTAGCCTCCCCAGTATCTGGGATTATAGGTCTGTGCTACCATGTCCAGCCCTTAATCCCTTATACTGTTTATCAAACAGTGTAGAAAGTCTACCAAATCTACCATCACAAAGAATTAGCCAGGTGAGAGTGGTAGCACACACCTGTAATCCCAACAGTTGGGGAGGCTGAAGCAGGAGGATCACAAATTCAAAAGCCAGCCTCAGCAATTTAGCAAGGCCCTAAGCAACTTAGACCTGTCTCAAAATAAAATAAAAAAGGGCCAGGGATGTAGCTCAGTAGTAAAGCACCCTTGGGCTCAATATTCAGTATGCCCTAGCACCCCCCTCCCCCGCCTCCACTCAAAAAAAAAAAAAAAAAAGAATTGGCCGATCTCTTTCAGAACTAGGCTGGAATCAGGTTTTTTGTTTTGTTTTTAATTGAAGTACTAGGGACCAAACCCTAGGCCTTGAATAAGCTATGCAAGCACTCTATCACTAAATTATATCCCCTACCCATTTTATATTTAGAGAAAGGGGCCCTCTAAGTTGCCCTGGCTGCCCTCAAACTTTTGATCCTCCTGACTCAGTCTCTCAAGTAGCCAGGATCGCATATGTGAGTTATCACAACCACCTCTAAATAAAATCTTAATAAAGATACCCAAAATAATCAGTTATTCTCCCAGAGGGGTCTGGTTTCATATTCTCTAGCCCTTTTCCTGCTCCCTCAGGGTATTCACAACTGAGGGCCAAAAAATACTGGTCTGTGGATAATAGAGCTGAATGGCATCTTGGCTGCAAATCTACAGTGATGCCACAAAGTAAATTCCCTTAGCTGATGCCCTTGCAGTGGCATAATTAGCACCACTGATCTGTCTGCATTGTGCTGCTGACTGTGCTCATCCCATTGTTTGTTCTTGAGTCCCCAGAGCAGTCCCAGCTCCCACCATTACTCTAACAAAGACATACTTGGAAAACCACATAAACTCAACCTTTAATAACCTTAAAACATCTTAAAAACAAAATGAATCAAAATGCATTCTGCTATCATGTATACTTAAGTAGAATAAATAAATAAAATTATAAAAAAACAAACAAAAAACAAACACCTGTCCACCCCCAACTCCTAAGTGAAAAGTGCTGCAGACAAACAGTGAAAAGCAAGTGAGATGTAATCTTGACCACTTACTGTACTCTGGCCTTACTTATTTTGTCCTAGCCACCTACCACTGGGCACAAGATTGCAACAGGGAAGTACTTCAAAGTATCACAGAGGCTTAAAATAGTAAATACCAGATTACACAGATTTCTGTATTGTTTTGAAGACTGAAATTGTTCTTTTTCTTTTTTGCAATGCTGGGGATCAACCCCAGGCACCTCATGTATGCTAGACAAATGTTCTACCACTGAGCTGCATCCCCAACCTTTAGAGTAACAATTTATTACACAATGTTAATTCAACATTCTAAAGAAGGAGAAATTAATTTATGTCAGCAAGTTCATTAGGTCACAGCAGATATATCATCTATGTCCTTCACCAGCAGGCTCCAGAGACAAGTGTTCTTTACTCTTCTTTTTTACTCCTGCCCTGAACCCCCTCCTTTGGTTTCCTATCAACACTCTCTACTTAGAGTAGCCACAATTGTTGCAGCTTGAATCTTCCATGTTATCATTTCCTTTTCTTCTCTTATAGATAGTTGCTACTCATTTTACAGATGAATGAGTTGGGAATCAGGAAGTTTAAACAGTTTGTTTCAAGAACTGCATAAATCTGCAGCTATGCAGACCAATGCTTTGTCCACCCCTCTTCAATCATCCTTTTGCTACTTTTACACACTGAAAATACTAGAAAGTATTCCTATCCTACTTGGAAAATTTCAAAAGGAACCAGTTTCCCAGGCTGTACAACCAGATTGCTTTGGTAGTAAGGCGTGGAGTTTCTCTTTCACAGATGAGCAAACTGAGGCTTCAGCCCTTGAGTGGCTGCACTGGGATCAGATGATCTCATTCTCCACAAAGCTGAGGACCACATAAGTTTCTGGGGGAAAGCGATTTTGTCTGGAAACAAATATAAGGTGTGAAGCCCTGGTAAGGGAACAATGCTTTCTAATTTCCTATGTGTTCTATGTATGATCTTCCTTCTCACTTCCTGTCCATTCTTTTACAGGCTCCTCCTCCACTCATCCCTTAGGTTAAGAGGTTTATTCTCTTATATAGGAAAAAACCAGGGGTCATGGCTCGATAATGAATCATGAAAACAATTAGTGGCCCAAAAATCTGCACTTAAAAAAAAGAGAAAGAGAATAGGAAATAGCAAAGTAAATCACATGAAGAAAGGCAGATAATTGTGTAATTTATTTTATACATATATATATGCATGAGCTATGATATGTCAGACATGCACTGGTCAAGTATTGAAATGTATTTTTACTGTGGATCAAAGTTAAGTGTTTCAATCTCAACTTTATTTGCTCCCACAGCATCAATTATCACCTGTGTCCTACAGTCCCTCAGAGCTCATGTTATGTACCCATAACAGCCTAAAGGAAAATGATCACAATGGGTAACTTAAAGCCACAAATCTAAAAATAAACTCTACAATTGTGCTCCTCCTTCTATTTTACTGATTCCCACTCCAGCAACATTTATGGTGGTGGGTCTTGGGGTGTAGCAGCCAATAATACAGTCATGGTCCCTACCTATACTATGCTTTTAATCTTATAGGAAAGCAAGGAGAAGAGGGAAATGACCCAAAGAGGTAGGTCACAGAACTTTAAAAAAAAAAAAGTCCCATATAGGTAGGCAAGTGTCAAATGTGGAGAATCATGCAGACCACAGAAGAGTCTGAAGATATTCTTAAGATAGGGATAGCCCATGAGGAGCTTTAAGCAAGGAATAAAGAAACTGGTTTTGTGTTTTAAAACACATTATGCTGACTTATGCCAAAAGAGACACTAAGCCTGCAAATAGAAAGACAAGTTAAAAAACTGCCACCACCATTAAAATGGGACAGTAGTAGTCATGGGCTGAAAAAGAGGAGATGGATTTATAAGTTCTGGACACAAAAGCCACAGATTTTGACTGATGGAGCAAAGGGAAAGGAGTCATCAAAAATGACACGCAGGCTTGTAACTTAGATCACTAGGAGAGTGGTGCCATATGTTATGAGGCCCCTTTGGGTTTGGTTAACAGCAATAATGACCACCTGGATACTCAGGGCAGAAACCAAGTGGCCTTCATCAACTTTCTCTCATTACCACCCCCACCTCAGCCAACATCAACGTCACCAAGCAGTGACAGTTCTACCTGCTAACCCTCTCCCAGCCTCTATTGCATTCTCTGAACTATAACCAATCAGTTTCTTTTTTTTTAAATGTTTTTTGTAGTTGTAGACAGACAGCATGCCTTTATTCTATTTGTTTCATCTTTATGTGGTACTAAGGTTTGAACCCAGTGCCTTGCACATGCTAGGCAAGCACTCTACCACTGAGCCCCAGCCCCAGGCCCACACTGTTTCTTACTTAAAACCTCACAAGAGCTACCTACCAATTTTACCAAATTCCAGACCTCCTGGTAGAGTATCTATATCCCCTGATAACCTGGCTCTTGCTTTCTATATGCAGAATATCCTCCAGTCACAAGAGATTATTAATATTCCTAATTCCTTATAAAATCCATACTTTTTCCTGCTCTCTGATTTTACACAGGCAAACACTCCTACCTGGAATATACTTTCTTTAGGACATATTCAAAAACCTGGCAAACATTACCTTAATTAAGTGATCAAATTAACTCTACCAAAAAAGGGGATACACTGACATCTACATCATTATTTCTGCTGTATCTGTGCCAAAGACAAATAAAATGATTTAATCATGAAAAATCATCAGAGGAACTCAAAGTAAAAGATGTACTATGCAATTAACAGGACAGAACTCTTCAAAACTGTCAAGGTCATTAGAGACAAAGACTGAGGAACCGTCACAGATGAAAGGAGACTAAGGATATTACAGCAAAATGTAATGTGGGATCCTGTGCTGAAGCCTGCACCAAAATAAGGACATTAGTGGGACAAATGTCCCACTAATAAAAAGTTTATATATTAATTAATAAATAAAGTTTATATATTAATTAATAGTACTATATCAGTGTTAGTGTACTAGTAATTTTGATAACTACATTGTGTGTAAAATGTTAATGTGAAGAATATGGGTAAGATATACAGGGATTCTTTGTACTATTTTTATATGTCTAAAACTGAAAATTAAGAGATAAAAAAAGATTTTTGTGGCTGGGTGTGGTGGCATCCCAGCTACTCAGGAGATTGAGACTGGAGGGTGGAAAGTTTGAGGTTAGCCTGGGCAACTTAGTGAAATCCTACTTAAAGAATAAAAAAGTACTCACTTCAGCAGTACATGTACTAAAATTGGAACAATATGGAGAAGATATGCATGGCACCTCTGCAAGTATAGCATGCAAATTTGTGCAGCATTCCATATTTTTGCTTCTTGATGTTCACAGGCAGGGAAAGAGTCTCATAAACGATGCACCTTAGTCAACTGAGGACCATTCTGGTGTTCTGACCCCATTCCCAGATCCTCTTCTTTCCTTTTAAAGATTTTATTTATTTATTTTTAAATATCTTTTTAGTTGTAGATGGATGCTAATACCTTTATTTTATTGATTTATTTTTTTTTATGTGGTGCTGAGGATCGAACCCAGTGACTCACTCATGCGAGGCGAGCGCTCTACCACTGAGCTATGGCCCCAGCCCCTATTTATTTATTTTTTATTGAACCAACTTGTCTCAAAAAAAAAATGTAGAAGAGGGACTCCTGGGAATGTAGCTCAGTAGTAGAGGGCCCCTGGGTTCAATCCCCAGTACTGAAAAAAACTCTTTTGCTTTTAATTAGCTCACTTCTGCTATATAGTCAGACAGCCCTGGAACACGTTCTGTTACATTTTCCACAGGGTATTGTTGGTTTGCATTTTGTATCTACTATCAGTACACTTCAACAGAAATATACTAGAAGTCACATGTACCTTTTAATTTTCTAGTAGCCACAATAAAAAATAAAAAGAAACAGCAGAACTAATTTTAATAATATAGTTTAATTAACTCTATAGATCCAAAATATCATCATTTCACCATATAGCCAATATAAAAAGTTACTGTGACATTCAACATTCCCTTTTGGGGGGAAATAAGTCTTTAAATACTGTTTGTATTTCACACATACAGGGCATCTCAATTCAGACAAGCTACAGCTCAAGTGCTAACAGTCACATGAGGTTACAGGCTACTGTACAGAACATTATGCATAAACTATGAGTTCCTTGAGTGAAGAAAATGTGTCATATGTATATATGAAACACACACACACACACACACAAACTTCATCATCATCACCTAACAAGGACTAGAATTTAACAAATTAACATGAGTTTCAAATCAAATCCTGAAGAAAACCAGAGTTCCACCTTGTCCCTCCAAATTGGAAAACTTACAAGCACAGCAGATCCGTCTTTTTCCATCTTCTGGCACGATTCTTTCTCTACACCTAAAACAGAAAGACATTTTTATAGTCATTCCAAGAAGTTCCTTTCCTTCCTGGTGAAAGACTCTTGGGAATTTCAGTACAGGCCCAAAGTGACTACAAACACACCAACAATGTTTTGAGATTTTAAAATGAGCATTTGCATTCTGTTGAGTTCTGTCTGTTTAGTGTTGAAGTCCACGACATTCAGAAGAAAGAGGAATATACAACCAGCCATAAACAGAATGTCAATGGCTGGACAGAAAGAACATCAAGGCTGCCCTCTTGTGTCCATTGAAAAGCTCAGAAAATTATTTGTACTAACAGTGATATTATTTCAGGAAGAGGAAACTAGTGTTATTTTATTACCAAGTCTAAGTGAATTTAAATTCCAGCCCAGAAGGACTCACTCTCAATCTAATATAGCATATAAAATACTAAGCTTTAAATTTTGAGCCTGCAAAACTAAGTTTATTATAATCTTCTCTACACTCTCTAAATGGTTACCTTATGTGAGGTCTATTTTCCCTCCACCACCAGAGGTGACATTGTAATAAAATCAAACAAACAAATAAAAAACCCAAACAGAATATGCCCTCATTGAAGAAAATCTAATGACATAGAAAAGTATAGCTAAATTTAAAGCTACAATCAGCCAGGCATGGTGGCCCATGCCTGTAATCCCAGCATTTTGGGAGGCTGAGACAGGAGAATCACGAGTTCAAAGCCAGCCTCAGCAACGGCGAGGCACTAAGCAACTCAGTGAGACCCTGTCTCTACATAAAACACAAAATAGGGCTGGGGATGTGGCTCAGTGGTTGAGTACCCTTGAGTTCAATCCCCAGTACCCACCTCTCCAAAATTTAAAGCTACAATCCTCTATATAGCAATAATTACATAATATTTTGGTCAATAGTTAATTATTTAAAACACAAATGTGACCACCACTCTCCTGCTAAAAACCCTTCCAAGCCTCCCCACACCTGTAAATTCAAGCCCAAATTCCTCACTACAACCTCCTTTTCCCATTTTCCCTGTACTCACAGAAAGCTAGTGGGAGTTACCAACACAGCAGGTTCCCTCCCATCACTGTGAGAGTTTCTTGCTTCCAGAAGAGCACCCACATATGTATCCATCAAGATGCACCTCCAAGGTGATTCTCTCCAGCCAATAGTCTGATTCCAGTCTGATTCCAGAGCCTGTAGCACCCCTATGTCCCCAGTGACCACAGCTCTGGCATATTTCTTTGATAGAGCTAATAAGTTACAATGTAAATGCTTGTTTAAATCTTTTGTGCTTTTGCAAAGCCAACTAGCCTATTTACCAACTTTGAGGATAGCACTGTTATATAATAGAAATTCCTCTTCAAGGAATTTCCTCCAGTAGGGAAGAACATATTTCAACAAATATTTACCATGTACTTGCGTCAGAGGAAATTCAAAGACACACCTCTAACAATCCATAACTTGGAGACAAATCAGATAGATACAAAAGCCATCCTCCTACAATGAATGCACGGCACTGGTGCTGTGGAACTGGAAGGGCAAGAAGAAACATGGAGGGAGCAGAGGAACACATACAGGGATCCAAGGAACACTCAGAGAGACCTGTAAGATCAGGTGGAATTTTTGTAGGAAAATGTCAAAGAAAGATACTTCAGTTATGTACAAGAAACAAGTGCAGCTATGAGTACTAAGAATTAGGGTACAAGGGGTAATGGTGAACAAGGCCTTAAAGAAAGAAACCAGGAATGAGGCCCAGCATACTTATGTTATACATGGTGCTATAGCTGGAATCTTAAATATCCACCAAAGGCTTGGTCCCTAGGATCATACTGTGGGGCCTAATGGGATGTCCTCAGGTCACTGGGGGAGAGGGGGGTGTGCCCTTGAAGGAGACTGTGGGACTATACCCTCTTCCTTACCTCTCTTTTGCTTCCTGGACATGAGGTGAGCACTTGTGCTCCATTACATACTCCTCACAACTGGGACTGGGCAACCCCAACCATAGGCCTAAAAGCCATGGGCCACCTGATCATGTACTGGAACCAAAATAAACCTTTTCTCTGTAAGTTGACTATCTCAGTTAATTGTTATAGTAACGGCAAACTGATTAACATGGATGGGAAACTGAGGCCTGAGGGGCTAGGAGGTGGCTGAGGAGAATAACTTGCTCAAAGTCCTGATTTTCCAATTGTTTTCTTTGATGCAGATGGCAGAGCATGACTTTCTAAACTCTAAGGAAAAGGCCACACTTAAATTGTGTTGCTTAAGAAGATCTAAGTTTTTAATAATGTTGAATATAATCAGGAACGTGTTTCCAAATCTTTCATAAGTTAAGTTCCACAGATGTTATGTGGAACCTAAAACAGGGTCTTCATTCTAAAGTGACATGAAGAATCCTGTAAGAAGAGGCTTCAGCCCAAGTTAATTTAGGTTCTTCATTAGAAAACTAAGCAGGGGCTGGGGTTATGGCGCAGTGGTAGCGTGCTCGCCTAGCACGCGGGAGGCACTGGGTTCGATCCTCAGCACCACATAAAAATAAAATAAAGATATTCTGTCCATCTATAACTAAAAAAATAAAATAAAATAAAAGAAAAGAAAAGAAAACTAAGCAGGATTTTATAAGATACTGGTGAATTTCAACCTGTCACACATGTGACAAACTTTTAGTAGCCTAGTATAATGAAAATAATCATTCCATACTTTGGCACTACAACTAAAAGCCCATAAAAACAGACTGCTTACGTTCCAATTAATTCTACCATTTGCTAGTGATAGTGTTCAGAGCACATTACCCCCAAATATGGTACCTCATCATTTGAGGAAGCAGGAAAGTCTGTCCTCCTCCCCTGATACAGGCTATAAAAGAATTCTCTCATATTCCCCTGATAACAGATCATAAGACCTTCATTCCAGAAGGGTACTCCCAATATTCAGAGGAAAAGAATATTCTCATTCTTGAAGACACAGACACTGAATCTCAACAAATAGGCCTTGCTGTAAGTTCCCTCCAGATCTACTCTCCTGTCCTCTAATTGTACTTCCTATAACTATCCATAAAAACAGTCTTCCCTGTATCTTTAGGTCTTCATTTTGAAAGGCTCTTATGCCTTGTAAAACTTGTATTAAATCTATATGTTTTTCTCATTAGTCTGTCTTTTGTTATAGAGGTCTCAGTCTCCCCTTCCTCTCGTACGCTAGCCGAGTGATCTTAGTCAAGTTATTTAACTTTTGTGCCTCGCTTTGTTTCTCTAAAGAATGGTAAAAAGAGCAGCAGCTAGTGAGGAGTAAGGAGTTAATACATGTAAAGCACTTAGAACAATGCCTGCACGTGGAAAGGCACTACACATGCTAATTGTTATTATTTCTGGAAGTTAAACAATGAGCACAATAATTACAAAGAATTATGACATTTATAGGCCACCATACTTTCAGATATGGCCAACATTAACACAAAGTTATAGGGAAATTCAAGCAATAGTGTCTCGAACATACTGCCACACTCATCCATATGTCCCTAGTACTTCAAAAAGCTTCACTTTCCTGTGTCTCTTTTCTAGATAAAGCAAAGTGTAGATCAGCATTCTAAATCCATCCCAATTCTCTTATCTAAGGCGCCTCTTACTTTTAGGCTTTCAGGCATTTCTATGCTTACATACATAAGAAAGATGAAGATATGCTTCCATACCTGCTTCTGAGGATGAAAACGCATGATTTATGGTAGACACAGGAACATTGGAACATTCAAAGTACTCCACGTCTTCCTCTGGCTCACCTTTCACCTCGGCCCCAGCTGATTTCTGACCACATGATGTGGATGCCAGTTTCTCCTCATCAGTAGCATGGCCATCCCTATTGGAAATGTCTGAAATCTGGGAGATCACTGCTCCTTCATCCTAGGAAAAGCAACCAAAAAACTACCTATTAAGAAGGCAAAGAGGAGCTGGGGCTGTGGCTCAGTGGTAGAGCACTTGCCTAGCACATGTGAGGCACGGGGTTCGATCCCCAGTACCACATAAAAATAAACAAACAAAACAAAGACACTGTATCCATCTATAACTAAAAAAAATACTTTTTTTTTTAAAAAAAGAAGGTAAACAATGGGGAAAAGTAACACTTAAGGAATGGAGCAAGTGGACACAATACAAGGGAGTTACTTGCAGAGCCAGATACAAAGCCAGAAGGAATCTGGAGCCTTTCAATCACGAAATGCTGCGTTTTCTAGAACCTAGCTTTTGTTATTTGAGTCCAAGGTTTGAAAAATTGAGATTTCCTAGCCTAAGTTTATAAGCAAACAGTTCAAGAGATTTAACAGTGGTTTTCACAAAAATTTCTTGCTCACATACCTCCTAATCTTTAAAAAATTCATGCAACCCACTGTGTTTTCAAGTCTCATCTAAAAACTTTTCAGCACAAAAAAGTATCTTTAAATAATTAATAACAAGTATTTTTAAGATAAACTGTCTTTGAATAATTGCAAAGGATGCAATATCTGGTATATTCTAAATACTGATCTTGTCTAATGCAATTTACTCTAGTGATTTGATATCCAGTGACCCATTTTAATCTAAACAAATTCTTTAGTGATCAGAAATTTAATTATTCTTTCTTCTCTCTGAATTTGTACTTCTACTCCACTTCCATCAAAAAAAAAATCACAATAAAATATACTTATATGACAGAAAGTCTTTTATTCTTTTATTTTATTTATCCTATTTCTCTGTTAAAATTTAATTTTTTTCCTTTGACCATAAGTCTCTTAGTTTTAAACTTTTTCATTGCTGTTCTTGCTGCCTGTTTTGGTAAGATTTGAGGGAGGGCCTTTCATAGGGCCTTCACTTGTAATAGATGAAGAACAAAATAACTCATATTGCAATCCCCTCATCTCTTTCTTAACATTTTAAGTTATGCATCATGGTTCTGGTACAAATTATACAGGCTGAGTTAAACTTAGATTGATTCTATTAACCAATATGAACATATTTCTGTAATTATAGTTATGCTGAAATAAAGTTCAAAAAAAGAATCTCACTGCAATCAGATAAACCTAATTTTTTTTGTTTCCAATTACTTCATTTAGTCACAGATAGATATTGTTTATTGCTAGAATGAACTGTCAGCACCAATTTTGTTCCTGGTTTCTAATTTAATAATCAACTTTATTTACATAGATTTTACATAAAGCTGAAGAAAAGTTCTGTAGCAGAAATGTCTTTCAAATCTCCGAATCCTTTCCCAAGTTATATGCCAAAACATTCTATCATCAATGCTTAGTTTTTTTGTTTGTTTGTTTTGTTTGGCACCGGGGATTGAACTCAGGGGTAATCGACCACTGAGCCACATTCCCAGCCCTATTTTTTTGTGTTTTATTTAGAGACAGGTCTCACCAAGTTCCTTAGTGCCTTGCTGTTGCTGAGGCTGGCTTTGAACTCGCAATCCTCCTGTCTCAGCCTCCCAAAGTGCTGGGATTACAGGCGTGTGCCACAGCCCCCAGCTAATACTTAGTTTTAATAATCTATCAGCTGACAATTCAGATCCTTTTTTTGAAAGTAATAAACTGGAAAACCACCTGACTCAAAAAAGTTATTATTTTAGTAAGGTCAATTACCCTCTGAGAACCTACATCAATATTTCAAATCTTCCCTTTGATGCCCTGGAAGTTTTCACACTCTGTAGTGAATACCCTTCTAAGACTTAGAATGGGAATTTTTTCTAAAAAGTTAAAAAAAAAAAATAGAGATCATTGTGAAAGAGTTCCCTTGTCTTCAGGGAACTTCCAAGATGACTGTAGGATATTAAGGATCTAAAAATTGGTTTTCCTAAAGATGAGTACTCAGGCACCCATTGGAAAATGTCTATGAACTTCCCCCAGAGGATGCAAACTCTAATCAGGGGACTATAGGTCTAAGAGACATTCTGGTGACAGGGACAATCTTACCTGAGAACAAGTATCCAAAGCAAGAGACTGAGTTTCGTATTTCTTCACCTTACAGCCACTCCTGGAAAGAGAAAAAACACCAACAGGACAGTTTGAAATCACAATGCCAACTTTCAAGGTATGAGATGGAGCAGAGCGCAGTGTGTGCAGATAAAAGCAAAGCATACAGCATCACACAAATCATACACCTGAGCGGTAGAGATGAACAGACAGTTTTGCTGCCTCTGAATCTTCTCCCAAGAGACAGGGTAAGCAAAGAATGACAGCTGGGTTCCTTCTCTGAAAAGACCATCTCGTTGGCTTCTGTGTGTTGTCAAGCACCAGTACTCTTACTCCTACCATGTTTAATTACACACCACCAAAATCCTTTTAGATGAGATAGGCTCGCAGCTAGACATTTGGTTCTTCTGGTCTTTACTCGCTAGGCTTTGACGCTTACCAGAAAAATCATCACGCTGGACAAGATTCTTTAAAAATTCTTTATTGCACTAAAAGCCAACAGAATCCTCTTAAGACAGCTCCAGTCTAGACCTAGGTGCTTACAGAAAACAACTGTGGTCAACAAGGTATGAAAGTATTTTAATTGTTACCATTCTTAATAAGGAGTAAGATAGAAGATGAATACCATGTACTATACAAAGTCCAGAACTGTGGAAAACTTGGGACCAAGAGACTTTTTAGATTAGCACATAATTTGTGATCACAGGACTAATTCAGATTCTGCTCTGTTTTTATGAACTTAAAAATTTCAGTGAAAATGCCCCAAGACTTTGAGCAATAAAAGAATTATTTACATCTTGCTTTTCTTTGGTGGAAAAAAATTAAAAACAATCACATAAAGTAATACAATGTGCACAACCACTAGTTCATGGTCTTCTTTCCCTAATGCTCTATGTGCTACCCATTGCTACCAAACTTGAGTTGATGCAATAAAATTTATCAGTAAAATTAATTATCTGCTCCAAGTCAGCAGCCTTATCCTATCAAAAAATCAATAATTTACAATATTAAATAGCAGAGCAGTCTCTCAAACCACTGCTGTGATGATCCTGAGGCCAAGCCAGCTCTTGGTATTCAAAGCGCCACATGACATGTGCCAAGCCAGGGGGCATAAGCTCTCGCACCTAAGGAAGGTAGGGCATCTCTACTCCTTTAGGTATATACAATTGCAAGGCTAAGCTGGCTCATGAAGTGGCAAATGAGATGCAAAATAATAAGAAGAAGATCAAACTCAAAAACAAGCCAACATGCTATGGAAAGATAGTTAGGGCAGGGGTGGGAGAGGAAACTGCCAACAGTCTCAGGGACAAACAGAAACAACAGCAAAAGTACTTACAACAGAAAACAGAGAAATTTCACTTGCTCAGTAGTCCTGATGCACCAACAAAATTAGAGACAGGAAAGAGACAGACAGATGTAGAAAAAAATCATGTGAAAACTAGAATATTTGTCTTATTCTGGCAGATGTAAAAGCTGCATAGTTCTTTCTATGAGGTGAGATACAAATTAAAAATGACATCTTCACGAATGTTATCACTAGTGAGTGAATGATTAACAGCACCTCATTTCTAATGGAGTTAGAGAATGGTATACTGAGAAATGCCACATACTCAATTTATAGATGAGAAGTAAACTTCCAAATATGTGTAAATGTTTTAAAAACAATATTTCACTACTGAGCATGTTTACTCTTGTCTAGTCATCCAGATCAAAGGTGATACATGAACAGAAATACAGCTGAAAAGATATCCAGATATCTCTACAATAGGTATATATCACTAAGAAGCTTAAAATGATTTCACATAATTTATTTGGTCAGCAAAATTCCACCCATATTCTGGTATCTCCATTTTATAGAGGAATCCAGAAGTCAATCTGATACATCTTTTTTTTTTTGGTACTGGGGATTGAACCCAGAGGTACTTAACCACTGAGCCACATCCCCAGGGTCCCCTTTTTAAAAATGTTTTATTTTGAGACAGGGTCTCACTAAAGTGCTTAGGACCTTGCTAAATTGCTGAGGCTGGCTCTGAACTCATGGTCCTCCTGCCTCAGTCTCCTGAGTTGCTGGGATTGCAGTAGTGCACCATCATGCCCAGCTCTTATACATCTTTTTTTTTTTTAAATGTTTATTTTTAGTTGTAGGTGACAGAATATCTTTATTTTATTTTTATGTGGTGCTGAGGATCGAACCCAGTGCCTTATGCGTGCTAGGCGAGCACGCTACCACTACGCCATAATCCCAGCCCCTTATACGTCTTTTTAAAAAAATTTTTTTTTTTGTTGTAGATGGATACAATACCTTTATTTTATTTATTTATTTTCATCTGGTGCTGAGGATCAAACCCAAACCCTTACATGTATGTGCAAGGCAAGTGCTCTGCCACTGAGCCACAATCCCAGCCTTTCTTTTAAATCTTTTTGAATGTCATGCAAAACTATCCACTAGATGCTACCACAAAATAGTATATTTTCAGTCTTTCCTACAAATGAAGGGCTCTGCTAACCAAAATCCTAGCATTATAAAAGCAATCTAGCACTGCTTTCTTGGAGAAAGAAAATGAGTTCTGATAATGCAAAAATTTTTAAAACATATATATATAAAGCTACGTTAGATTGAGAAGTTCATCTGATGAAAACAGAATAGGAAGAAAATGCTACCAGGTGAGGATGACAGAACTCAAGAGAGGGTGCTTTGTGGTACTGAACATAAAGCATACAACAAAATTTCCCCTCTTTGGCCCAGATTGTCTCATTAACATGAGTGCACTGACTGTATACATACTTCAGTATGTAACTGAAAAGAAGGCTCTCAAGTGACTCCTTTCACACTTTGGTAGGCAGAAGCTTCTCACATATTTAGAGGAGGAAGTATCAAGGTGTCAACATGCCCAATACATGCCCCAAGTGCTATCTACACATAGGTACCTAACCTTAAAAGCCACAAAATGTGTACTGTATTGACACCCTTCAATAATGTTTTTCAGCAATCATTTAATTGCTCATATATACTCAGAGAACAGATCCAGAGCTACAAATGACATTTCATTCCCCTTAAACATGCTGAAGAACTAATGTCTGCATTCCTCAACCTCTTTGGTCTCGAAATGGATACCTGTGCTCTTTAAACCTCCGGATATATTTTCCTTTTCAGTATAATTCACCACGTGGTGTTTTTCTTGTAAGTCACAGCAATGCTGAAAAGCATTTCCACAACTTATCTCATGAGAAGTACAAATATGGTACTTCTCATACTCCCTTTTCACATTTCATCCTCCATTTTGTTAGTCCATCTTTATGTCTAACTTTTAGTAAAATGCCCCAGGGTCACAAAGGACTATACTGTCATCTACTCAATTTAACTAGTGTGATAAGGTAATCCTATAACAAAGTTAAACTGAAGCTTAACATGGAAAATCACCTGAGGGATCACTCCAGGGACTCCAAAAACTTCCAAAAATCCATCCAGGTATAAGTATCCCAGGAGAAATGAGGGGGGTGGAGAGAGCACATGACAAAAGACTAATTTACTCAGATTTAACTGATCATTTAAAATATTCTTATCAGGAATTTGCCTTTTTGCTAATGAACCAGAAACTATACATGGAAACAAGAATTCTCACCAACTTTTTATGGTAGGTTTCCAAACCACAAAAATAAATTTCCACTTTGTTTAAATAAAAAGACTTCCACAAGACCCATTTTGCAGATAATTGACACTAGACAGGTATTTGTAGGCTTGGAATTTTTCCCAGCAAGGATTTCTGAAAACCATCAAATCCCTACCTGATTTAAACATAAAAAATGTCTGGGGGGGATCTCAGCCAAATAAGCTAAGGATTCAGAAATAAGGCAGAAATCTACAAAGGAAATCTCTAGAGTTTCTGATTCCACACAGGAGTTAGGCAATATAGCAAAGATTGCAGCATAAAGTTATAAGCTTTGTGTCTGCCCCGCTGCACCTCAAAGATAAATGCAGTTCACCAAAACCAAAAGCAGCTCTGCCAAACTCAGAGATACACAGAACACAACACCCAGTACCCACTGTCACTCACGTTATTAAACGCGACTTTGCCTTCTTGGGTGACTCTAAGATGTCATTAACATGATTACCAGTGGTGGAACAAACGTCGCTGTTTGTTAAAGCCGTAGTTGGTTTAAAGGGATCCATGGATTCATCAAAGTTATCTGGGTCAAAGTGGTAGGAGCCCTTAGAGGAGAGGGGTGGGGAGTTCTGTAGAATGGAGTGGCTCCCAAAGGAATTAAAATTGGGGTGATCCCACTGACTAAGGTCTAGCTTAGAAGATGCTTGGGAGAGAGGGGCGTCTCTGGCTGTTGGGTCTGCAAGCTGTTCTACATCTCCTGGCTTACTGATGCCATCTTTTGGTATCTTGGGAGTCGGTCTGTTACCCTGTTTCCTGCCAAGTTTCCTTGGAAGGGCTTTCCTGGCCTCTACATTCTCCACGTCTTCTGTGAAATCAAACTCAAGTTTGAGAGATGAGCTCCTCGACTCCTGCAGTTCAACCTTGGAGTCACTGGTGTCACTACTAAGAGTGCCTAAAGTTTCATTAACATCAGGGAGAGATTTCTGGCTTCCAGCATCTCCTAGCAAAGAAGGATGTGTGTTCTTATCCAATTCACTGGGACTGAATGGTGCCTTAGTGAGAAGTGTGCCTTCCACGACAGTTTCCGTTTCTGAGGGTGCTCCCCCAATTTTTTTCTTCCTTAAGGAGACAGGTTTGGGCTTTCTCAGCTTGCTTCTGCTGGCCACGGACTCTGGACAAGAGCTTTCAGCTTTCAGATCCGCCTCTGTAGAAGCATCAAGCGTAACCCCCATGCTGCCTTCTGTCATTGCCTTGTCCTGGGTGGCTTCTGGAGCACTGGAGGGCAAAGCCTCACCTGAGATTGCAGTTACACAGCCATGGGCTGCTTTTGCTCCAAGAGCTGCGGAGATATCTGTGTAATTCTTGGTTTCTATTGAAAATGGCCTCACCACTGAAATTTTGCTAACATCATGTTGAGGTTCTTCTTTGACATTCTTGACTGAGAGAGAATCAACGGCCAGCTGTGGCTCCTCACTTTCTGATGATCTAAAGCCAGTTTCAGATGAACATTTTTTAACCACTTCTGCTACCAGGTGTTCATCAGCTTCTTGTGATTCTACAACAAAACAAAAGTCATCTATTAAATTTACTTCTGGCATTGGTAAATATTCTGTACTACCTGAATTCACACAGACAAATGGCAGGCTCTTCTCTCTTTGCTTTTATTAAGCATCTCTCTCTAGAAAGTTCAGCAAGGATGGCAGTGCAGCCTAAAAAGAAACTACATTCTAAAATAAATTTTCTTATCCCAAATTGCCTATGTGTATTATCCAAGTGATATGAATAACAATTATACCAAGAGTATGGCCATTTCGAAGAAGGCTAAGTAGAGCAAGGGTCTACTGCAATGTCTATTATGTGATGATAACATTTTGTAGGTTAAAACTGATTTGGAGGAATCTTCAGATACCAATAGCCTAGGTGAAGGGAGGCAGGTCAGCACCGGCACGGTTCACAGGTCCAGCCTGACAGTACCAGGGTTACAATTTTACACAATAAGCAGAACTGAAACACAGGGCATTAAAAACACAAGTATTACCTATTCCACAGAACAGAATTAAACAGACTGTTTCAAAAATAAATGAACAAAACAAAACACCAGCTCAAAAACACTCTTGTGGAAGTCAAAATCAAAAGAACTAAATAAAAAAGCAAACTTGAAAAAGTAGATACAGAAATGGCTTTAAAAACAAATAGCCCTTTCTTAACTAAAACTCAAACTTTAAAGCAACGTTATTTCTTCCTTAGAACTTCTGTCTCTAGGCTAGGTCAGAAATTCTCTAGGTCACTTGTGAAAAATAAGATTTTTCTTAATTTGGGTTTTACCAGAAAAAAATGAAGCAAATATAAGAAAGTTTAAATGATGGAATATCTGTAAAGCTCAAACTTAAGTGCTTTTCTGACTCGGATATCTGAAATAATAACAGAATTTCAGAGAAAACTGAGTGAATAGTTTTTATCATATCTCATGATTTTAAAAGAAAACTCAAGAGATAACCTGAAATTCCTACCTCCTAATCCTAATCCAGGATGAAAGAGCTGAGCATCACTGAAATCATTTTTTAAAGCATTCACACATCTTTTTCACAACTCCTTTAGGACTGCAATTAGGCAGTGGAACAAACAAATCGTACTCCACAGAGATGTTTTGAATATTTTGAAAATGTCCAATTTAAGTTTTGTCTTGAAAGTGTTTATTATTAATACTATAATCTTAAAAAATTCTTAATGCTTGATATCTGGGATCTGCTTTACATATTTCAAAAAGAATTTTTTAAAGGATGAAGTTAATATGGCAAAATCTTAACAGTTATTATCTAGGGAGGAGTATATACTCAGTTTCAACTCTTTTCTGTTGTATAGTCTTGCAGTTTGCATAATAAAAAAATTAAACTAAATTGAATTACACATGAAGTTTTTTTGTTTTTGTTTTTTTAGTACTGGGGATTGAACCCAGGGCACTTTATTACTAAGCTACATCCTCAGTCCCTTTTGTTTTTTATTTTGAAGCAGGGCCTCACTACGTGGCTTATGGTCTTGCTAAGTTGCTGAGGCTGGAACTGAACTTGAGATCCTCCTGCCTCAACTTCGCAAATTGGTGGGATTACAGGTGTGTACCACCACACCAGGATACATGAAGTTTTAATGAGATTTTATTTTATATTTTATTTATTTATATATGGATTGATCAAGTGCAATGCTGGGGATTGAACCCACGGCCCCACACATGCTAGGCAAGTGCTCTACCACCCAGCTACATTCCAATCCTCAACAACATTTTAAAGTGTACTATTTCACTCAGGGGATGATTCTATTATTTCTCTCCATATACACGAATTGTTGTGAATATGCTACTAATTGTTTACCTGTGCTGGTAACAGGAAAAGGAATGCAAACAATAATAAAAACATACCATCAAGGCTGAGGCTGTGGCTCAGTGGTAGAGCACTTGCCTTGCATGTGTGAGGCACTAGGTTTGATCCTCAGCACCACATAAAAACAAACAAAATAAAGGTATTGTGTCCCTTCACAAATAAAAAACAAAAAAAAATTTTAAAAACCATAACATCAAAAACCTAAGGCTGTAAGCAGGGTGAGCAGCATGGGTGGGACATGCCTGTAATCCCATCAGCTCAAGAGGATGAGAAAAGAGGATCACAAGTTTAAGGTTAGCCTCAGCAAAAATCCAGGACTGCAAATATCCATGTATATCACATACATTGTATAAAACTCCCATTATTAATCACTGCAGCCAAGGATTATTGTTTGAAAATATCTGATGTAATCTTCCTCACTTTTGCCTTTAAAAATTTCCTTTGTGGGACTATATTGCTATGCTCTGCTCATCCTAAACAAATATCTTTTTTTTTTTTTTTTTAAAGATTTTTTTTTTTTTAGTTGTTGATGGACACAATGTCTTTATTTTATTGCTTTGTATGTGGTGCTGAGGATCGAACCCAGGGCCTCATGCATGCGAGGCAAGCGCTCTACCACTGAGCCACAATCCCAGCCCCAAATATCATTATTTTTAAAGAATCTTTCTGTTTCTTATTTAGGTTGACAATAATATTAAGTAAAATGCACTGAGGGTTTGTATGAACAGCCAATGGACTACTAAGCGCTCATCTGGATTATTTTATTGAATAATCCCAACAGCCCTTAATCAGTATGCAAAACCAAGTCTGTCCAAACTCCATGGCCTGGCCACCAAACCATATATGTATGTTAAAGCATCTCTAAATGGCTAGAATAAATACAGTAGTTCTGGTCTCACCCCTGGGGATATATTCTAAGACTCCTGCCTTTGCCATCTAATCTAAGCACTTTATCACACACTATGGCTGTAGCTTTTGCAGTTTAAGGTGTAAGAGCAAAACTGGTACAAATGTATTTTTCTTTCTTCACAAGTTCACAGAAGATTCGTTTTTACCACAGATCTTAGCAACCTCAGCATATAATTTTCTTTCCTTATTAAGCAGAGAACTTTCACCATTTCACTTAAACGAAGCACTTTAGGGTTCTCTCTGGCATATCCATATTACCACCATCTCCACTCCTATGTTTTGGGGCCATTAGAGTAACCCAATCACAAGCACTGCAAGTCTAAGAACCCAGACAGGAACCAAGCGGTAATAAAGGGATGGTCCATGTCAGGGCAGCCAGAGTGAGATGGCTCAAAACTTCATCACGCTATGCAGTATGGCACATAATTTAAAACTTATGAGTTGTTTATTCCTGGAATTTTCCATTTAATATTTTTGCTCCATGGTTGACCATAGTAGGTGAAATTGTGGAAAGTGGAGACTATTGTAGTTTCCTATAGTCTCTCTGATAACATGAAATCAGATATTGTGAATTCAGTTCAACTGCATTCAGTTTTGAATTCCTCATCTTAAAAAAATCCTGAACAAAATATGGAGGCCCTTAGATGAATGTTAAGTCAAGATGGTTGTGTCTGTGAACAACTAATCTAAGATATTTATCCCAGAAAACAAGAAACATTAATAGAGTCTTTGAATATTTTAAAGGTTGCTTGCAGTAAAAGGGATTAGAATTATTTCCACAGCAAAGACAAAAAAAAGGATTAGTTGGACAACTGTTAATATAACAAAGAGAAAGTTACCAGAACTAACCAAAAATGCAATGGGTACAAAGAAAAACCAGCACACTATCCCTCAGAAATGGTAAAGAACAGCCTAGCACAGTGGTGCATGGATTTACTGGGCATTTAACAAATATGTGAGTTTGTGTGTATGTGTGTAAATTGGGATATACCCAAGGCATTGATGATACAACAGCAAGCAAAACCCATGAGGTGTCTCTTATGGGAAAGACATACATTGATTAAATGATAACTGAATTAGCAGGGCGTAGTGGCACATACCTATAATCCCAGTGACATGGGAGGCTCAGGCAGGAAGAACACAAGTTCAAGGTCAGCTTTAGCCATTTAGCAAGATCCTGTCTCAAAATAAAAATTTAAAAAAGGGATGGGGGTGTAGGTTGGTGGCAGAGCCCTGGGTTAAATCACCAGAACCGAGGGGAAAAAAAAGTAGTGAATGAAATGGGGGAGAAAAGAGGCTGGAAAAAATACACAGGCATCATGCTTGCAGAGTCCTACAGGCTATGTCAAAAATCTTGCTTTATCTTAAGAACAAAAAAAGCCACAAAGGGTTTTAAGCAGCGGGAAATACAGTCAGATTTATGTTTTAAATAGCTCACTCCAGTTGCAGTGTGGAAAAGGGTTGAAAGAGGGTCAAAATGGAAGTAAAACTGTTATTTTGGAGCCTTCAATGAAGGTAGTACTAATGAACAGAAAGATATATTTTTTGTTGTTTTTATTGTAGGCTCAATTTTATTTGTTTTTTTGTACTCATTGATACATAGTGATTAGAAAAGAGATCACGTAAGTTAGAAAAAATATGCATAATAGACCATGAGAAAAACACAAGGACAACCAAAGTTTTGTAAATCATCAGGTGTTGTGTGAATTTAATAATTAATGAAATCATGTATGTTTACCAGAAAGGCTCATCTTTTGTTTCAGTAAGATCATTGGTAGTGGCAAAGATGTGTTTCTCTCTTTTTTTTTTTTTTTTTTTTTTTTTAGTACTAGGGATTGCACTCAAGGATATTGGACCACTGCACCACATCCTCAGCCCTATTTTGTGTTTTATTTAGAGACAGAGTCTTACTGAGTTGCTTAGTGCCTCACCATTGCTGAGGCTGGCTTTGAACTCACGATTCTCCTATCTCAGCCTCCCAAAGTGCTGGGATTACAGCGGTACGCCACCATGCCCGGCTGCAAAGGTGTGTTTCTGAAGTTGTGTGCAATATGGCAGCTTTACACACATATGCATGTGTGTATGTGTGTGTGCATGTGTGTAATTCCCAGGTCATATATGTCTTGCATATATGGTAGTTATAGGAAAGTGTAGAGGTCAAATGGAAAAAATTGCCTAATTAAGTATTAGAAAATGTTTTCTCAGTTCCACTAAAAGTTTTATATTCCTAGTATTGGTAAAATTTGTTTTAAGGTTATATTGGTATATAGTAAATCCATAATAAGCATATGCTATTATCATTAATAATTTTCTATATCCCCTATGAAAGTCCATGAAGATATCATTCATTATGCAGACCTGTATTCTTAGGTTAAGGAAACCTTAAGTAAATGTCTCTGAATTTACCACCATGAAAATTCTTTTTTTCTTTATTTACTCTACTTAGGTATACATGATAGCAGAATGCATTTTGATTCACTGTGCACAGATGGAGCACAATTTTTCATTTCTCTGGTTGTACATGATGTAGAATCACATTATATGTGCAGTCATACATGAAACTAGGACTATGATGTCCATCTCATTCCACCATCTTTACTGTCCCCATTCCCCCTTCCCGCTCCCCAGGAAGATATATTTGAGAGAGTAAAGAAGGTGGTGAGATTGGTAAGGTATATGGGACTGAAGTAAAAGAAAGTATCAAAGATGACTTGTAAGTTTTTAGCTTTTGAAATTAGAAGAGGATAGCACTAGTCAATAAGATTCAGGAAACACTAGCAAAAGAAATTGGAGCTGTTGTAGTAGGGCCATGAGTTCTACCCTGGGCTTGTTGAGAGCTATTTTGGGACTTTGAAGTAGAGATGTTGAGTAGGCAGCACGCTCAAAGAGGAGATCTGGGCTGTGAATCATCTGACACAATTCAAGACAGGATATAGATGTGATTATTGTACAAGTCAAACTGAATCCAACATAATTATGAGTGAGCTCTATTCCACAATTCCAGCTTTGAGTCTTACCATATTTTAAACCCAAATTTGTATAATATAAACTGATAATTTTTTTAAAGTTCACCAAAAAACAACTGACTCAATTTAAAATAAAACTTAAATTTTAATCATCTTTTTAAATTAACAGAGTAATATTATTGAAAATGGCATCATACTTATATATGACAATGTCCAAACATTTTAGAGATGCATATTGAAAACATTTATGACAGGTTGTCTGGAATTTGCCTTAAAAATACTTAAGCAACAAGCCAGGTATGGTGGCACAGGCCTGTAATTCCAGCTACTAGAAAGGCAAGAGGATACAAATTCAAGATCAGTCTCAGCAATTTACCAAGACCCTGTCTCAAAATACAATAAAAACAGGCCAGGTGTGGTGGCACATGCCTGCAATTCCAGAGGCTGTGGGCTGAGGCAGGGGATTGCAAGTTCAAGGCCAGCCTCAGCAATTTAGTGAGGCCCTAAACAACTTTAGGAGACCTTGTCTCGATATAAAAAATAAAAAAGGCTGGGGATGTGGTTCATGGGTTAAGCGCCCCTGGGTTCAATCTCTGGTACCAACCAACCAACCAATATACAAAAAACAACAAAATAAAAAAGGGCTGCAGATGTAGCTCAATGGCAAAGTGCCCCTGGGTTCAATCCCCAGTGCTGCAATTAGAAACAAAAACAAAAACAAACCCTAAACCTTAAGCCACAAATTAAAGAAAGAAAAGAGCATGGTGGGGGTGCAGGATGGTGACAGCAAGTCCAGCAAACCTTGATCACCACAGGAGGGGGAAATGAACTTTTAAAAAATGTTTCTTTCCCCCCTTTTTTTTTTAAATATATTTTTAGTTGTAGATGGACATAATGTCTTTATTCTATTGCTTTGTATATGGTGCTGAGGATCAAACCCAGGGCCTCACGCATGCGAGGCAAGCCCCTGTTTCTTTCCCTTTATCCTCTGCCTGTCATGACTCTTAAACACTTACCACCATTCTCCCTCATGGGATGCCTGGGCCTTAATAATCAAGACCTCAGTGTTCTTTCCCTTTAGGCTTAAAAAAACTTAAGAGTAGAGGGCAACTCCAAAGTCAGGAAAGTACAGTGTTACCAACACTCAGATCTCAGGAGGTGAACAGTCTTTTTTTCTTCCTTCTAGATTCCATTATTCATTCACTTCTTGGGGTTCTTTTTCTCTTATTATCCAGACTCCTTCACCATTAATCCAAAACCTCAAAGAAGGACGTCTATGAGAATCACCTTCCACTCAACTCTCTCCTAGCCTTTTATTTCTACCCTAATCTCCATGAAAAAAAGGGAAAATTCTTCTGGCCTCTAGCCTCTCCTTTGTGATCCTCCTTCCTCTCTTCCCCATCTCTTGCTTTTACTAAACTGAGAACCTGAAACTCTAGAAAGGAAGGGCACAGGGGCAGGGGAGGCAGCCTGAGAGCTGCGGAGGAAGGAGGAATGGAAAAAGAGGAGATGTCTCAGTATAAGGCAGAAGTTGTAAGCCAGCCCTGCCCCAGTACCTGTCCTTGGACACCTGTGGCTCTACCGATTAAGGAAGGCCCTCCCTGCCATTCCTAAACTCCTACCTACCTTCCTCACAATACAGCCAAGAGGGTAGTACCAGATATGGAAACAGACCAAAGGGCTTTGTGTGAAACAGCCTCATCCCCATATGCTGCTCTTACTGTTATCTGTGTTCTCATATCCAGCAGTCAAGTGGCTGGGAATTGAGAGATTTATGCAATGTTTGGGTGGCTGTCACGGAAGATGTATCTGCTACATCATAAAACACGCTGCCCTGCCATGGAGGAATGGGGAAGGAAAACAGACACCCCGCATCCGGCTTCAGTCCCCAGAGACTGAGCAGACAGCTAGAGAACTCTGCCAAAAAGATACCCTGCCCTGTCATTTCTTGACCAGCTGAGGGCAGATACCTATTCCTACATGTAACTCCTAGCAACCCCACCTTAGTCCTATATCTTGTCAGCAAAAAGAAGTCCTAACAGTATGGAGGGAGAGGATAGGACAGGATTGCTCGTTTAATTAAGCTAGTTTGGGGAGCTGTGAGAACATAAATTAACCATACAACTTAAAAAGGAATGTTCGGGTAAGATTTTATTTGCCTTTACATCAGCAAGTGTCCTGAAACCAGCTGACCCACACACCTAGCTCTGCCCTAGAGCAGAACCTACTTCTTGTATCACATAACAAGGAACTTTTAATAAAGAGTAAAATATACAAATTCTCAAGAAGCTTTCACAAGTCAGAGTTCCAGCCGTAGCTGTCAGTCCTTACTTTTCATCTGAAAGCAGTTATGTAACTAACCTACCTCTGTATATGCCTTTCCATTTTCACAAAAATCATGTAGTCCCTAAAAACCTTCTTCCAGGGTGCTGGAAAGCTCCCTCCCCAGAATGCATTTGATGAGTTTGGTTCTGACAAGCTTAGCACTGCCTGAAGGCTTGGTGAACACAGTGGGTTAGACATTAGGTTTGGAGATAGATTCAGAGCAAAAAGAAGAAGTCCAAAAATAGACCAACGCTTCCACTTCTGCTGCTGTTAATGAAACTCTTCCTTTCAATAATCAGCCTTCTCCAAACCTAAAGTTGTGTGAATCACCCACGTGCTCCTCAGCAGTAGATTCCTCTGATGCTTATTCAGAATAAAGACTATTTTCATGTAATAAGAGTTCTTTTCTCCCTTTTATAGTATTTTTAAAAGAAAAGGCATAGAACAGCAAGATTTTAAGAATTTAGGCAAACAGCTTAACATTCTAGATTATATATGCTGAAAATATACTAGGTTAAAATATAAGCTTATGAAGAGCATTGAAGTCTTAGAAAAGGGGAAATTTCATTATCTCAAAATATTTTTGAAACTCAGAAAAGTTTTCAATTAATAAACACTGAGAATCTACTTTGTTAGGTGCTTTTAGATATGTAATCACATTTAAGAAAAAGTAAGAGAACAACCACTTGGAAAACAACATCCATATGTGCAAACACTTCAGATGTGGCATGTTCTCAAATATGGTTTGATTTTTCCCTCCCAGATTTTAGCTCTATGCTGAAATACTACCTGAAAGCTCCTTTTAGATTTGTCCATTCCATCATTTCCTCTCCTGTAGCTACAGATGACCATTTTATGGGTTTCTAAACATCTGTTATGACAAATGAGAAAGCTGCCAGAATTTGGACAAGCCTTCTGAATCTCAAAGACACTGGGTCTTTTTCTGACCTTGAAGTCCTCAAATAGTATCTCACATCCAAGTGGCTATAGGATGGGGTTGGCTACCAGAAAGATCAAACACAAACATCTGATTAGAAGGTGGGACCAATTCACTGTGGATTATCAACAGACAACTCAACTGTAATAAAAATTATGTGAATATGATCTCTCTCTCAAAATATCTGAGTTAGGCAGCTCAGTTACCAGATCAGCTGTCATGATACTGAGGTGCTTATGCTCAAGTTAACATTCATTTTACTTAATAATGGCCCCAAATAGCAAGAATAATGATGTTGGCAGTCTGGATATGACAAAGAGAGGCCATGGGATGCTTTTTTAAGTGAAAAGGTGAAAGTTCTCACTTAATGAGGAAAAAATAAAAACCATATGCCAAGGTTGCTAAGATCTACAGTAAGAATGAATCTTTGTTTGTTTTTGGGCAGGGGGCAGGGTACCAGGGATTGAATTCAGGGGCACTCAACCACTGAGCCACATCCCCAGCTCTATTTTGTATTTTATTCAGAGACAGGGTCTCACTGAGTTGCTTAGTGCCTCACCATTGCTGAGGCTGGCTTTGAACTCATCATGATCCTCCTGCCTCAGCCTCCCTAGCCACTGGGATTACAGGTGTGTGCCACCGCGTCCGGCAAGAATGAATCTTTACTCATGAAATTATGAAGGAAATTTGGGCTAGTTTTGCTGTTCAGTGAGTAACTGAAGCGAGAGATAAGGCAGAATTATATTAGGCATATAAACAAATAATTCATATTGAGCCCATTATCCCACCCTGAGGCCTAGAAACAGCACAAAAGTATCTTCTTAGCCCAAATCTAATCATCTTCTACCCATTTCTCTTTTGTCTCTATTCTATCACAGGCCTACCACCCTCAGTCCAACAAGCCTCACCTCTTCTTCTCCCAAGACCAAAGGGTAGAATTTATTCACACATGTACATACAATGGAACCTTGTTGACCACAGGCAGGGAGGTCAAAGCTCAACTATGCTAGAGAGGGGCCCCTAATCTATTCTAGAACCACCTTCATTAATCTTATTTCTCTTCATTCATGGGATGAATCCGAAAAGCCCAATTGGGATCATAAACAAAGAGAGAAGGGTGTCAAGGAGGTTCAATGCTTAGGGGATGACAGTCAAGTACATTGCTCTTTATCATCACATCCACTGAGGGGCAGGCATCTAAGAATCAGGATGAAAGCAGAGAACTAGTCGCTAGGAATAACCTCCCCCAGTGTCATGCTTCTTGGCACTCAGAAGATAAGGAATGCATATGAAAAGTCAGGCCATATATCTCCAACAGATGGAACTATTCCTACCTCATAACTCTGTTCTGATCTCACTTGGGGAGTTGATCTCAACCTTCACACAATCCCTGAGACTATAATGTGACAACTATAAAACACTACTGCTGACAACTATAGAACAGAACCCTAGGAACCAAGCCACTGGCCTTGATTTCTGAACTCAGGCCCAAAGTATGGATCTCTGCTACTGAAGACCACATAAAAGAGATGCAGAGGATGCCACAATCCTTCTCACCTAAAACCTAATCTCCTTTTACCCAATGGGGTTAGAAGAGATTAACACTGATAGTGAAATTTTACAAATATATAAAAGCAATCGACTGTAAGTCACAATACTAAGAAATTCTACATAAACGTCCAAGCCAGATGTTCATTGTCAGCACTCTGTAATTAGCTTAAATTGGTAACTTCATCAGGACCTAGAACCCTAAAATCAAATCACAGAATACTTTCTAAGATAACCATGAACCCACTGCTACAGGTCCTGCACATTTTGCTAATACTCTGGCACAAATGAACCACAAAGTAAGTGCATGGGCTTATAAACCTGTTGAGACAAAAGCTACACTCAAAGCCCCTTTAGATAACAGACAAGTGCTGAATCATGAGGTGATAACTACCATCTTCTCATGTGATTGCCACCTTTGTATTCATAAAAGCTATACACACACACACACACACACACACACACCTAGAAGCATTATATAAAATAAGGCTTTGTATTTCAAAAGAAACTTTATCACTGATTTAGAAACAAGATGGGTGGGATGAATGCATACAGTGTTATCTAAGGGATGGGGACTACTGGACCGGTAAGAAACCAATGACTGGAGCAAGCTCAGCATTTTCTCAGAGAAAAAAGGAAACAGCAAGCACTCAATGCCAGTTAGAAACTGAATGGGTCAGAGCCTGGGATGAGAGCATGAGTGCCTTTTGACCCTAATATTATAGGATCTATGTTCTGCTCCCTTCAACAAGCAGAAAAAGGTCCACAACTCATTTTAATTCTCCTTTCAACACAATCTTAGTGCATATTCATTTGGTAACAAGAGCAACAATATCTTTTTTGAAGTGCCACTCAGAGGAGGAGCACAGCACAAGTGTTAAATTTCATAAATTGTAGAGAGTGGTAAGTCTGGTCTACTTTTGAGGCTGAATGTGAAAAATGCAAAGAAATTTTTAAAATAACTCAAATTTGTTCTAGTGCAATCAAACTATTTTCTCAGAATTAAGAATTCAGAGCTGGGTGCCATGGTGCATGCCTGTAATCCCAGCACTTTGGGAGGCTGAGATAGGAGAATTGTGAGTTCAAAGCCAGCCTCGGCAATGGCAAGGTGCTAAGCAACTCATTGAGACCCTGTCTCTAAATAAAACACAAAATAGGGCTGGGGATGTGGCTCAATGGTCAAGTACCCCTGAGTTCAATCCCTGGAGGGTGGAAGGAAGGAAGGAAAGAAGGAAAGAAAGAATTCAGAACAAACTAATTCACATTTACCCATAATTCAAAGCACTTCCATAAACATTATCTAATCTGATCCTCAAATTGACCCTATGCAAAAGCCATAGGAGGGCTTTAATGATTCCATTTAAATTAAGAAAATGACACTATATATAACTATGCTAACAAATTAGACAACTTGGATAAATTCCTAGAAAAACAGACTACTGAATCTGAGTTAAAAGTCAATCTTGAAACAAGATCTGAAAAAATCTAAAACAAGTTAAGAGAAAAAACTGATAAAGACCATACATTCACCAGATTGATAAATCCTAACAAATATTTAAATAATTAAGTAAATTCTTTTCAAATAATAATGTAGGAGGAAGCATTTTCCAACTCATTCTATCAATCCAATATTACTCTGATGCCAAAACAAAAAGGGACATCGCAAAGGGAAAGAATGGCAAAAAAAAAAGGTAAATAAACTATAGATCAATTAATTATCTCTTGATGAATATAGATCTAAAATTCCTCCACAAATAATAGCAAACCAAATACAGCAGCACACAAAAAAGATGATATTATCACAGGAATGCAAGGTTGGCTTAACATCTGAAAATCAATTAATGTAATATAACCTGTCAATAGAACAGGGGATAAAACCCACATGATCCTCTCAAATACACATAAAAATCATTTGACAAAAATCCAACACCTTTTCATGATAAAAACACTCAACAAACTAGGAACAGAAGAAAACCTCCTCAACATGATAAAGGACATCTATGAAAACCCCACAGCTAATACAATACTTCATGGTAAAAGACTGAATGCTTTCACTCTAAGATCAAGAACAGGATGAGAAGCTGGGTGCAGTGGCTCATGCCTGTAATCCCAGCACTTTGGGAGGCTGAGAAAGGAGAACTGCAAGTTCAAAGCCAGCTTCAGCAACAGCAAGCCGCTAAGCAACTCAGTGAGACCCTGTCTCTAAATAAAATACAAAATAGGGCTGGGGATGTGCCCCAGTGGTCAAGTACCCCTGAGTTCAATCCCCGATACCAAAAAAAAAAAAAAGAACAGGATGAGAATGTTAGCCCTTGCCACTTCTACTTTAAAAAGTCCCAGAAGTTCTAGCCAAGACAATTAGGAAAGAAAAAGAATTAATAAAAGGTCTCATAATTGGAAAGAAAGTAACTCTGTCCCTATTTTCTGATGACATAATCTTGTAGAGGCACTCTTAAGAAATCTACCAAAAAACTAAGTAATAAATTAATCCAACAAGGCTACAGGATGTAAGTTCAATATGTGAAGATTAGTTATGTATCAATATACCTACAATAAAAAAATTTTAAAAAGAAAGAAATTCCATTTATAATAGAATTCCATTAAAAATTCCATTAAAAAGAATACTTAGGAATAGATTTAACAAATTGTACTCTAAAAGCTATGAAGCATTGTTTGAAGAAACTAAAGAAAACCTAAATGAATAGAAAAGACATCCCATGTTTGTGAATTGTTAAAATCTAATAGTGTTAAAATGGCAGTACTTTCCAAATTTATCTACAGATTAAACCTAATTCCCTATCAAAATTCCAGCTGGCTTATTTGCAAAAATTAACAAACTAAAATTCCTAACAAAATGCAATAGCTAAAGTAATCTTGGGGAAACAAACAAAAAGAACAAAGTTTGAGGATACATACTTCCTGATTTCAAGCCTTACAAAGCTCGCTGAGATAGTATGATACCAGCATTAGAGTCATAGGTAAGAGAAACAGAATTCAGAGTTTGGAAATCAACCGTTAAAACTATGGTCAACTGATTTTTAACAAAGGAGCAAAGTTAATTCAATGGTTTCAACAAGTGGTTCTGGGACAAGTTTCAACAAATGGTTCTGGGACAACTGGATTTCTATATAGAGAATGAAGCTGAACTACTTTCTTACCTAAATACAAAAATTAACTCAAATGGATCACAGAATGTATGTGCTCAAACTATAAAACTGTCAGAAAAAGAAGAAAAAAAAGCATAGGAGTAAATCTTTGTGACTGAATTAGGCAAAATCTTCTCAAACTTGACACCTAAGCCACAAAACACACACACACACAAAAAAAAAAAAAAAATTGAGCTTCATCAAAATTAAAAACTTTTGTACTTCAAATAATACCATCAAGAAAGTGAACAGAGCCGGGTGCAGTGGCACATGCCTGTAATCCCAACACTTTGGGAGGCTGAGACAGGAGAATCACGAGTTCAAAGCCAGCCTCGGCAACTGTGAGGTGCTAAGCAACTCAGAGAGATCCTGTCTCTACATAAAACACAAAATAGGGCTGGGGATGTGACTCAGTGGTTGAGTACCCTTGAGTTCAATCCTTGGTACCAAAAAAAAAAAATTAAAGGATAATCCAAAAACTGGGAGAAATATTTACAATCTGATAAGGTATTTGTATCTAGAACAAAGTATTCTATGACTAAATATTAAAAAGATAAATGACCCGGGCTGAGATTGTAGCTCAGTGGTAGAGCACTTGCCTTGCATGCATGAGGCACTGGGTTCGATCCTCAGCACCATATAAAAATAAATAAATAAAGATATATGTCCATCTACAAAAAAAAAAAGATAAATGGCCCAATTAAAAAATGGGGAATCAGAATAGGCATTTCTCTAGAGAATACATAAGAATGTCCAGGGCCAACCAAAGGGAAAGATACACCTCTGTGTCCACACCATTCCAGGCTGGCCCTGTCCATCAGGCAGGAAAGATCCTCACTCGTGCCCTCATGCACACCACTGAATAGGAGAGTATTTCTCTCAGTTTGTACTTCAGATCTCTACCAAGGGATGTTCTGGCCCTGCCCTGGTCATATGCCTGAGACAAGGGCTGTGCCAGGGTGTTCTGACCAGCCAGAAGGAGCCTGGGGTCAGTATCTACCCTGGGGCCAGAGGTTATAGGGAAACGGAAAAACAGTTCCTTGGGAGCATGTTGGGGAGGATCAGGATGCTGGCTGAACACTGTTACTATGTCCACTGTTGGGGGAAAAAGAAAGAAAGAATAAGAAAAGCCAGGGCTGAGAATGTACCTCAGTGGTAGAGTGCTTGCTTATTAGCATGTACAAGGGCCTGGGTTCAATTCTGAGTACCACAAAAACAAAACATGTTCAACATCATTAGCCATTAGGAAAATTCAAATCAAACTCACAATGAGATACCACTTCATATCTACTAGAATGACTATCATTAAATAGATAATAAGAAGTGCTATACTGCTGGCCGGAATGTAAAATCATACAGCTACTTTAGAAAACAGTTTGATAGTTCCTCAAAAAATCAGACACAGAGTGACAATATGACCCAGGAATTCCACTTGTAGGTATACACCTAAGAGAAATGAAAATATATATCCATAAACAAGAATGTCCATAGCAACATTTTTCCTAATAACCCCCAAATGTTAATAATCCAAATTTCAATCAACTGATGGCAAATAAAATATGGTATATCAATACAATGTAGTATTATTCAGCAATAATGAGGAATGAGGTGCTGGTGCTTGCTACAATATAGTTGAAAACAGTATTGCAAGGGAACAGATCCAGTTGCAAAAGACCACATAATATATGACTAGTTATATGAAATGTCCAGAATAAATAAATCTATTGAGACACAAAACATCCTAAAACTGTGGGGTGGAATGAGGGAAGAATGGTATATGACTGCCTATATGTATAATGAGCACAAGGTTTCTTTTGGGGGTGATAAAACATTCTAAAAAATAGATCAGGGTGATAGTTGCACAACTCTATTTAGATACTAAAACCATTTCATTGTACACCTTTTAAACAAGTGAAATGTATGACATGTGAACTCTCTAAAACTGGTAGAAACAAAAACAAAATGGAGGCTCAGACCCTACAGTAAAAGATCAGAGCAGCTTCCTGTGATTCCTAATATAGCATTCCTCTATACCACAGACTTAACATTTCAGAATATGCTTTAAGGAGTCTCTTCTGTGTATCACTTGTAGGGACACACTTGAGAGGTGACAGATCTCACTATCACATCCATTTGGATTTTTAATTTCTCTTGAGGAAGTCCACAGTGTGCTAGATAAGTTCTATTTACAGAAGGAGGTGGGGAAAAAAATGACATCATCCCTCTTCTACAACAGATATAACCAAGCATATGAAACATCCTAGAAATATAACAATTGTCAAGACCCAAAGTCTTTCATTTGTTTTATTTTGGGAGTGGGAAGACATTTGACTTTTTCCAAGTCCTCCCTCACACATTCCCAATTTTCCTCTGTTAAAACTTCCTGGAAAGTCAAGAGGCCTGGGAAACAGAACCAAGCTAGCTCCTTTTAGACTCTGAGCTCCACAGGGGACTTATTCCCTGTCTCCCCTTTAGTATTCTCCCAAAAGAAACTGAGTGTACCAGAGTTGATCCTCAATCAGGGTCCACTGTGGAGCAAATAACTGATACATAAAGGGACATACCCTTCTCACCTAATTATCTTCTTTATACAAAAAACAAGTATAAGAACTAAGTGATGAAGCTGCTCAGCTCTATACCAATAGCTGTGCATAGGATTAACATTTGTTGTTCTTCATTTGACGGCCTTTTCCTTTTGTAGGCCCTTTGATGGCCCCAGTAGTCATGGTCTTGCCCTCCTGCCCTCCCTCTCCCATGCTGAATCAAGCAAGGGCTGCAGGAAAGGGAACAAGTTGATTTAGCAGGCACCACCCGCTTCTGCTCAAGTAGTTAATCTGAGAAGATTGTTAATAAAATATCCATTAGCAAGATATCCATTAGGCAAGAGTCCAAAAGTTGAGTCCTCCCCTCCCCCCGCCCCACTCCAGGCCAGTTTCACGTCTCTGAGTTCCCAGCTCCTCTGATTCCCCTGAAGTTGAAATATATTTTATGTATCTATATTCTCACTTAGTCAAGACCATCAGCCCTAAAATGGGAGAAGTAGACACAATGTATTGTCCAGGGACTAATCTGACTGACTATATGAGAAGGCCTTTTAAGCCCTGGTACCCCAAGCCACCCAGAAGCATGGAGCTGGGGAGGGTAGTCCCAAGTCGATGAGTCAAGGCAGGACATCCTCTTAAGCATGCTGTAATTGAAGCTGTCTCATCACCTAAAACAGAACACCCCACGACTCACATACTCTGATAGAACCAATACAACTAACTGCTCAAACCCCCTTCATTCCAACCCTCTTTTAAAAAAAAATTTGCCCAGGAGCTGATGGAGGGCAAGTTTAGCTAAATTTTCTGAGTTTTCTGAGACAGGGCATTAGCTGCCATGCTGTTCTCCTGAGATAATCTCCTAATTCTAGTAAGAGGCTCACTCTAAGACTTAAAACTTAACTTGTAGGTAAAGAATAACCTGTAAATCCAATTGATAAGATGAAAAAGTTTGTGCTAAGGATGAAGAAAACACTTAAATTTTCCAAAAATAGCATCTTATGTGATTTCATTTAAAAAGAAACCAAGGAGTTGGTATGGCTCAACAGAACATGTGCTTAACATGCACAAGGCCCTGGGTTCAACCCCCAACACCAATAAAATAACATAAAAAATAAAAAAATACCCAAACTCTATTCTCTGAAGGCCAAGATTACACCGTCAGAGGGTGGGGCCCATTAGAAAGCTTCTGTTAGGAAGCCAAAGTCTCAGAAGTCAAGTCCCACAATGAATATGTCTTCTCACTTATGAGATGCCCACTGGTTCTGAAACCATCTGGATTTGTTTGAGGTTACATTTCATACAGAGTAGAAATCCTCTACCACATACCAAAATCTGAGGGCCTTCCATAGGACTTCTTCATCCCCAAAGTATTTCAGCAGGAAGAGCAAGGGGAGAAAGCGCATATGTTAACAGATGGGACTTCTTTGCAGAGATATGAAATTGTGTAACTTCAGTCTGTTGCTGCCAAACAACCATAATGTGCAATCTCTTCAGAAATAATTACTGGAGAATTCAAAATACCAACTGCCTCTCTCACAAAGTAGCAACCACCCACACAGCTGGGAAGCTGATGCTAGATAAAGAAAAAGAGGGACAAATGTTCAGCAAGAGAGGAGCTTCCAGACAAAGCAATAGCAGCCAGTACATTGGGTGCATAAGATATTTCTACAGCAGGCTGACACCGGCTGAGGACTAAGTCACCTCACCTGCCGCTTCTGTTCCTGCATTCCAGAAAAAAAAAAAAGGCAATAGGAAGAGTTCAGGGAGGCAGCGAAGAGGTCCCAAAGAAAGCAAGCAATGGGAAAAGATTTGCAGTCTGTGAAATTATATCCTTTGGCATATGTGTTTTAAAAAGTAGAAAAAGGCCTTGTAGCCTCCAAGAGGGCCCTTAATGAGTCTCACCTCATAGTATTCACAACCTTCAGATTGATATATGTCATCAAAAGGATACTGTGGAAACCTATCTCAGGAGAACGGTGTGTGAACAGCTTACTGAAGTTAAGTCACAAAAGACACTGTAGCTTCGAACTAACTTGCTCTTGGAACAATGAATCTTGAGGGAAAGCTGCCATAATGTGAGGACACTGGAGTGACCGTGTGGAAGGGTTCATACAATGAGCAACTGAGCCTCCTACCAAAGGCCAGCACTAATTGGCCAGGCAAATGAGTGATCTGGAGTAGAAGATCCTCTAGCTCCAGTCAAGTTTTCAAATTACTGTATTTCCAGGAAAAATTTGACTGCATTCTCACAGGTAACCTGAACTAGACCACCCAGCTAAGCTGCTAACAAATTTCTCACCTATTAAAACTATGTTAGATAAATGTTTGCTGGTTTAAGCTAAGTTCTAGAGTAATTTGTTATGTAGTAGTAATACAGAACTCTTAAAAATTCCTTTTGGAACTAGGAATAGAGCTCTATAGTACAGTGCTTGCCTAGCATGCTTGATGTCCTAGGTTTGATCCCCAGTACTACAAAACCAAATCAAACCATCCTCTTTCTACCCCGAAACAGGTGCAGAGTACCAGAAGGCTGCACACATCTCCACATGCCTGCCTCTCCTCATCCATATATAACTCAAGGAGAAAGGAAAAGCAAAAGATATTAATGAGTTTGTCCATTGTTCTTTATTTCTGATAAGCTAAGCATTAAGGAAGCAAAATGTTTTCAATGCAACTTCACTGACTACCTAGTTATGTTTTTGTTTCTAACTATTAATCTGTATATAAATTGTGCTGCAAACTTCCAAACTTTTTTTTTTGTTTGTTTGTTTTGTTACTGGAGATTGAACTCAGGGGCACTCGACCACTGAGCCACATCCCCAGCCCTATTTTGTGTTTTATGTAAAGACAGGGTCTCATTGAGTTGCTTAGTGCCTCGCCGTTGCTGAGGCTGGCTTTGAACTCACGATTCTCCTGTCTCAGCCTCCCTAAGTGCTGGGATTATAGGACTTCCAAACTTTTGATGCTCAAAATTCCTAAAACACATCAGACATTGTACGTGCCAAATTAACACACGTGGAAGATGTATCTCCTAATTTTTTTAAACTGCCACTTAAAGAGGAAGCTTTCTCTATTACACATCATATTCTGGCAACATTTTAAGAAACTTTATTTCCTCTATGCCTTCTCTTCAGATAGTGAAGAGAGAAACTCACAAATTCTCTGGAGAGAAAAGCTGTATAACATGTTCCAAAGAGCTCTAGATGTGTAATCTACAAAAGCAGAATTCAAAACGACTTGATCTACAAAAGCAGAATTCAAAATGACAAAATGACTTGATCCACTACTGGCAGTAAAGGCCATGGCCCTCATTTCCCAGTCTGTGAAATGGAAATCACAAGTGTCCTATTTCACTGTATCATTGTTATAACCAAATAAGATGCTATAAGCAAAAATTATTTGCTTCTAATATTGCCAATAACTTACAATTGAAATTGAAAGTTAGTAGTCTGCTAGATGGTAATCTTAAAATGGGACATTTGCCATATTTCCAGCAATGACGTAAGAAAGAGGGTACTTGGACCGCTAGGAAGTGTGTTTTTATCTGTCCAACAGAACTTTCAAGGTATATTTTGCATTTGTAAATTAATAAAATACTCCAAGCCAGGCATGGTGGTGCACCACTATAAATCCAGCTGCTCAAGAGGCTGAGGCAGGAGGATGGAGAGTTTGAGGTTGGCTTGGACAATACAATGAGAACCTGTCACAAAAACAATAAGTAAAATAAAATACTCCATATAATTACTATTCCCTTGTGAATTTGCCATCATCAATCTAAACCCTGGGAATCTAATTATGTTTATGTAAACTCATAAAACTAGGCTCGTGGACATGCAAAGTGAGGATGAGCTCCTGACCTCCAAGAAGCAAAGCCTTTCTAGGCCCAACTATAACAGTCACCAGGCATTCAGCAACCCTTGGTTATCAACTCCCCACTAAGATGGCTGCTTTAAGTGGATAAGCTGTGATCTCCCATCACTTTTCTGGGTGTAGGAAACTGTGACAAAATGATTATATTCCCAAAACTTCCTCTAGGCAGTATTACTAGTCACTTGAGAAGATAGTATAACTACTCTTTAACTTTAAATGACTTTAGGCCACATTCACTTTTAGGTGGGACATTAAATGGCAGCAATGCAATTTTAGGATTGCAGAATCCTCCTTGTCCCCTACACACTTAGGTAGAAAATGCCTCTGCCATCAGAAATTACTGAAGTAAGTTGTATTGCTTTATATTTGATGTTCAGGTAATCCCAAAACAGAGGAGTGCAATACTAAAATGAGTTGAATCATTACTATATTTCTTAAGAAAGTGGTGATTTTATTACTCACTTTAAAAAAGAAACACTGATTTGATTCTGGATGTTACTAAACTCTTTACTTTCAGAAGGTTAACTTTGCTCCCCTGCCCTGGAATTTTTTACTCAAACACTGTTGCTCCTCTGTGGTTCTCTTAGTGTCTACTGGAAAAACAATTTTTTTCCCCCAAGAAGACATTCTCTTGGGTGGAGCAGCACAGAGAAGTAGAGGTGCTTTCTATATAGCTCATTTACACCGACAGAAAGAAAGCAAGGTTCTCATCCTATTTACTAACTAGTTGGAGTATCCAACTTGAAAACTAAGAACACTATATGAAAAAAATGGAATTACATCAAACGACTAAGGTTTTCCAGCTTTAACTATCACCAGCCCCCAGTACTGGGAGTTGAACTCAGAGTGCTCTATCACTGAGCTATATCCCCAGCCCTTTTTATTTTGAGAGGATCTTGCTAAGCTACCACTTGCAATCCTTCTGCCTCAGCCTCCTAAGTAGCTGGGACTACAGGCGTGCACAACAGTGCCCAGCTTTTAAAAAGAAAACCATATAATATAGACAAATTGAACTGTAAAAAGGCCAACCACACCAAAAAAATAAAAGCATTAGCCTGGGATGCTGTCAGAGGAGCCACATAGATTGGACTATTGGAGTAGGTAACATTAAGGATTTTTTTTTTTTTGGTACTGGAGATTGAACTCAGGCGCACTCAACCACTGAGCCACATCCCCAGCCCTATTTTGTGTTTTATGTAGAGACAGGGTCTCACTGAGTTGCTTAGCACCTCACCGTTGCTGAGGCTGGCTTTGAACTCGCGATTCTCCTGTCTCAGCCTCCCTAAGTGCTGGGATTACAGGCTTGCACCACCGCACCCGGCTACATTAAGGATTTTATTAATCCCATATATTTGTAGGAAATTTTCTAATAAAGCAATCTCTTGTTGAGGACAGGTAAAGGATGCTAAACTAAATCCCTGGAAAACATACTTGTAGATTTGAATGGAACACTTCAATATGCACCTAATGAAAAATGTTTGTACAGTATTTGCTTCTACACATAACTTAGAATAAAAAAAAAATCCAATCCCAGCATTTAGGGAGGCTGAGACAGGAGAAATGCGAGTTCAGCAACAGCGAGGTGCTAAGCAACTCAGTGAGACCCTGTCTCTACATAAAACACAAAATAGGACTGGGGATGTGGCTCAGTGATAGAGTGCCCCTGAGTTCAATCTCCAGTACCAAAGAAAAAAAATCTAGCCCTCAGCTAAGCATAGTAGTAGCCCCTGTAATTCTAGGTACTAGGGAGGTTGAGGCAGAAGGATCAAAAGTTTAAAGACAGCCTGCGCAACTTAGCAAAACCCTGTCTCAAAATGAAATGAAAAGGGCTGGGAATGTAGCTCTGTGCTTGCCTTGCATGTGTGATACCTAGGTTCAATTCCGAATACTGGAAGTTAAAAAAAAAAAAAAAAACTAACAGTTTTATCAAGATCTAGGTCATATATATGGATCATTTAGTAATTTAAAAATAGATTACATTGACAGACTAGTTACCTCATTTCCATTCTGCAAAGACAAAATGACCAGTTCAAATCAGTGTCTCCCTTAAACCTTCCCTGATCACAAAGGCCTATGCTAATGCCCAGGGCCCACACACACCATTTGTTACTCAGGGATAGCCTTGCCATCTTTTCTTCCTTTATTCTTGAAGTCATCATCCCAGTTATTTAAACCATATTTTTACTGAAATTATCCTAAGCATGAATACAGGTTGAATAACTTTTTCTATAAAGGACCAGATAAAAAAACATATTTTAGATGTTTGCCAGACAGTTGGTCTCCATTCCAAGTATTCAATCCTGCTATTGTAATGCAAAAGCTACCACAGACTATTCTAATAAAATTTTATGGGTCCTGAAATACAAATTTTTAAAATTTAATTAACTTTTTTGTGGTCCTGGGGATTTAACTTAAGGGTGCTCTACCACTGGACTACATTCCCAGACCTTTTTTTTTTTTAAAATATTTTTAGTTGTTGATGGATCTTTATTTTATTCATTTATTATTTATATGTGGTGCTGAGGATCGAACCCAGTGCCTCATGCACGCTAGGCAAGCGCTCTACCACTGAGCTACAGCCACAGCCCTTTTCCTTTTTTTTTGAGATAGGATCTCAGTAGTTGAATTTGGGATCCTCCTGCCTCAGACCCCTGGATTACTGGTGTTACAGGTAAGCACCACCATGCCTGGCTTGAAATTTGAATGTCATATAATTTTCACATTTTACAACATTTTTTTTCAGCCATTTTAAAATATAAAACCCACTTTTCACTGGAGGGTCACAGGGAAAAATAAACAGCAGCCCAGATTTGGCCCCTCAGCCATGGCTTGCTAACTCTGGCCTAGATTACCAAAACTGTCAACAAACAACTTCACATTTCTCACAAGGTCTCCAGCAGTAAATGTCAGTGGATTGATCTCATTTATCTCTTTCCTTCCATTCCAGAGGACTACAGGATATTTTTGAAATACTTAGGCATCTAGTTAACATATCAAACCAACAGGTTTAACTAGTTGTTCCAAGGATAATACAAAAATCCCTGCATTAAGATTCTCTTTCTGCAAGAAAAGTAACAATTTATAAATATGTGAGAACTCAATTGGCAGAGTACATCCACTACAGTTTTTGTTGGCTAAAACAGCTGGACAAAATTGCAGTCCCTAAGTCCTCCATGGGCATTACCCCCCCACAAAAAAAGAGATGAACTTGAAGTTATACTACTTTGAAAGTCCTTTCATAGAGGGTATTTCTTCACCAATATATTCCTCAGCAAAAAGAAAGACAATACAACAAAGCAGCTTAAACATCCTTTATGGGAGAAGGCAGACAGCAAAATCCAGAACTATAGGCCTAAACTCCATAACCACCAGGTCTGATATTTTCAAGACAATGTTTTTGACTAGAGTTTTATTTTACTAGTTAGTTTGAACCTAAGCTGATCTTTGTAACTTAAAAAAAAAAATCCAGGCTGGGGTTGTGGCTCAGTGGCAGAGCACTTGTCTCACACGTGAGGCACTGGGTTCGATTCTCAGTACCATATAACAAAACACATAAAATAAAGATGTGTCCATCTATAACTAAAAAATATATATTTTTTAAAAATTATTTAAAAAATCCACTATCTTACGCACTATTTAATTCCTGACAAAGAATTCTGTCTTAGGAAGAAGAATCATTACAGAGTTTAGATACTGTAAGTCCTTAAAATAGTTCCAATAAAAAGAAATGTCATATGTTCCCTGCATTCAAAGAATTATGAAAGCTGGCATAGAAACCACAGGTATAGTAAATGGGACATGTGTCATACATTTGAGGGCCACTATATACCAGGAAGCCAGGATCAATACGAATGTTAATTCCTATTCCTGATTAACAACCCATAAATCAATCCTATCCAAGATGTAGTCTTATATAATCTATATCTGTTGTCCAACCATGTCCTGGAACTATGAAAGACTAATTTTTACCAGATACAAAACTATCAACAATTTTGGGGAAAAGGGAACTATCCCGTCCCAGAAATTAAACTGCAACATGAAATGACTCTTTAAAGAATTTTTATTCACTGAACTCTTCCCTGATCATATCTGTATTTTCACATTTATTGTATATGTGTGATAAGACAAATCACAGGACTCTGGACTACTCCAGATGTTGTGTACAAGAAGTCCACAGGACACTACCACGCTGAAGAGTCATCATCCTATTGTTTAAAGACCTTAAATTGAGAGATTTTTAATAGGTAGGGTTGTTTCCTAGACTACACACAACCATCCTCCACCCCCTACAATTACAGTTATGAGCTATTGCACAGAACTCTGATCTACAACTCTCTAAAAGAAAATGTTTTAAAAAGTTTTCCTTTCAGGCAGAATCAAAGAGTGTGAGAGTCACTGGAACAGGAAGGACCAAACAATTGGGTCTCTGTAGCTTTGGGAGCCTAGGTCATCTAGGCTTTCATTCAACTGGCAAAGAATCTAGCAGTATGAATCAGTCTAGCAGCTGATAGAATGAGGAGGAAGGGCTGCCCAGACTGAGGGCAATTCAAAGAAGATTTCAGTTACTTAACATGTGTCTTATGAGCTTTATTTAAATTTTATGAGAAGAACACAAAACAGTTCTTTCAAGCTTTTAAATCTCTCTTGATAGAAGAAAAGGGAAGCTATGAGGAACAAGTGGCATCTTCATCACCGAAAGTGCTATGCAGCTTTGTGCCACAAAGAAGTTCTCCATATATAAACTTGCCTGTTCTCAAGAAGTCCCTAGCTAGACTAACAACAAAATGCAGCCCAGGGCAGGTTGAAGACACTGTAGGAGGAGCACAACATGGAGCTCTTAATTTCAAGCAAAAACAAATCACAAAAAGTTAATGTCATTTTATTTAACTCCACTAGAAACTATATAAGCAGAGCAACTTGATTTCCATAGGCAACAGATGAAAGAAGTTACCAAGTAATAAGAAATGTTAACTGTGGAGCCAAGAAAGTCATAATCAGCTCAAAACTTAGATAACTGACAGTGGGTTGTATCTGCCACTCTACAGTGACGGTGTCAGACACTAGAATAGAGAAAGTACATATAAAGGACATCTGTCCTACATCCTACATCCTTCTCCATACAGCAGCCACAGAGCCTTTTAAGAAGGAAGTCAAAGCATAATACTCTGATAAAAGCCCTTTACTGTGGGCTGAATTGTGTCACTCAGAAAGAAATGTTAAAGTCCTAACTCTTAGTACCTGTGAATGTGCCCTTATTTGGAAAGAACAACTTTGGATATATAATTGAGATGAGGTCATACTGTGTTATGGTGGGCCCTTAATTCAACAACTGGTGTCATTATAGGACAGCCATGTACAGAGACACACAGAGGAAAGCCTCCCCATGTGATAAGGCAGAGTGGAGTCAGGTATACCACAAGCCAGAGTATACCAAGGACTGTGAATAACTACCAAAAGCCAGAATCGGCAAGCGGCAAGGAAGGACTTTTCCTAGAACCTTCCAAGGGAGCATGGCTCTGCCAACACCTTGGTTTCAGACTTCTAGTTTTGATTTCAGTTCTCCAGAACTGTGATAAAATAAATTTGTGTTAAGCCACTATCTGTGGTACTTTTTTACAGTAGTCCTAAGAAGTTGATAAACCCTCCAGTGGCTTTCCATCTCACTCAGAACACCAAATCGTCATTACAGTATGTTCTGCATCTCCTCTTACTTCAGCTCCCACTGTTGCCTGCCTCATCACTCCACTTCAGCCACACAAGCCTCTGCGCTGGTCCTCAAACATGCCAAGAACCTCCCAACCAAGGGCCTCACACAGCCCATTGCAGGTTGCTATCGTCTGAGACCTTTACAGATGCCATTCCTTCTGCTGACAGGGCTCTTTTCCCAGAAATCTACAAGTCTTCCTCCCTCAGTCCTTTTCTGCCAGATCTCAGTTCAAGCCACAGTATCAGTCATGTTCCCCCTAACTACTCTTCAGCATACGCTATCCCCACCCCATACTCCCTATTCCTCTTTCTCCTGTTTTATTCTTTTCTTTTCTTTTCTTTTTGGTACTGGGGATTGAACTCAGGGGCACTCGACCACTGAGCCACATCCCCAGCCCTATTTTGTGTGACCCTGTAGAGACAGGGTCTCACTGAGTTGCTTAGCGCCTCGCTGTTGCTGAGGCTGGCTTTGAACTCACGATTCTTCTGTTTCAGCCTCCCTAAGTGCTGGGATTACAGGCTTGCACCACCGCACCCGGCTATGTTTTATTGTTTTCCATAGAACCTAACTCAAGCTGACATGTGAAATTTTGCTTATATATTTTTTGTTTAACTCTTAAAGGAGTCATTTCCCTCCAAAATGGTAGATCAGTGAAAGCAGGATTTCACTGCTAAATCACAATGCACTCTATTTACTAAATAAACAATTGAATGCTATTAGGATAGGTAAAATTTTACTCAAACTTGTATGGGACTAAAAAAAGGTTTCTGTTAATTAAGTTGACATCAGAAGCTTTTGTCGATGAAGGACACGCTCAAGGCTGGGCTCTGAAGGGCTAAGAGAAAATCTATGTAAGAGGTTTCCTTAGGTAGAACAGGGAGAGAGAAGCAATTTTGAAACAGCCTTTTAAGATTCCTCTCTGATTATCAAAAAAAAAAAAATCAACTCTTACCTGTCATTTTGGTCTCTAATTTTGGTCCCCACCCTAGTAGAAAGCAACTTAGCCTAAGGAATTTGTGAAGCCAAATATAAACATAACCCCAGCAATGCATTACTACACACTATTTTTTAGGGGCTGTAAAGAAGGGCCAAGCAGACATGTTTGATAATGGTAATCTCATACCACAAATGCAAAAACTTTAGACAGGGAAAAAAAGAAAGTCTCTGATCACCAAATGATCAAAATGTTTACAAAACAAAAATAAAGAGCCTTCCAAACACACTAGGAGTTTTAAAACAGCTCTTTTTGAGCAAGGAGAAAATCCAAACTCTTTCAAATGGTCCTAAATTAACACCTCCCTCTTCTTTCATGTATACTCTTTAAAACTTTAAAATGAAAGCAGAAGAAAATGAAAGTTTTTCTTTACCTTGGGTTTTGGCCCCAGATCCAGCCAATCCTAGTGATGAATCACAGGATTCTTTGAGGGGTGATCTGATTGGAGTTTCAGCTTCAGGGGTCTCAAAATTACCTTCAGAATCCGAGCTGCCAAGGGGGAAAAATGAGGAATTACCACTTTCAACGGTATTTCCGACACCCTTTAAAATTTACATATCCACAAACTTTAAAGTTCAACCTTTTTTTTTCCCTCCCTAACTTTAGCACCAATTGATCCTCAGCCATAGATTGGCCTGCTGCTGCGGGAGGCTGCTGAGGGTTTTTAAGCAGTGCTCTCTTGGGTTTCTCAGTCTGGTATCCTGTCCCCCTGAAATCTCCATCCTCTGAAGCTTTTCTCCCTCAGCATTTTAAGTCATCTTTCCCTCACACCAGAAAAAAATGCTTTCCAACAGACTCACTTTCTCACAAGATGCCTGTTACAGGGACCTAGAGACCTAAAAAATACTGTCTCCACCCCCAAAATTACGCCAGCGAAATCTACCCATGCATTTTTGTTTGGTAGGCCTCTACCTGTCTGGAACTCACTCGACTCAAGACTAAGAATGCTGTCACCTGCCTTCCGCAATCACACGGGTGACAGCTCAGCAGAGACCACCATTTCTCACCAGCTGCCAGGGGCCTGTCATCACACAACCTTTTTTTACCATGGCTGCATTTTGGGGACACAGTTAGGCCCCGGGAGGGCCAGGGAGTCACTTCTGCCCCACAGGGAGGGTTCTAAGTGTCACTTGGTGTGATCAATGACACTACCCTTGCGTGTGTTTGTGTGTCTGGGTGTAGGGGCGGGGGCGGGGACATTGAAGCTTAGAGAAAGTGACGGAGGCAAACCGGGATGCTGAGAGGCTGCAGATTCTGCGTTGGGTTCAGAAAGCTCACAGCGAAACCAGGGAAAGAAAACACACGGGAAAACAGAACATCCCGAACTTTCGAATGCACAGCGGAGACCTGGTTACTGGCAGGGACGTAGCATTGCGATGAATATGGTTACGCGGGTGGGCGGCCACACACACGCACACAGAATGAGCCGCAGATGGATGGATGGATGGCAGCACGTTTGCATCTCGGCAGGGATGCTGTGTACTTGCCTGAAACTCAAGGATTTGGTCTCGGCTTGCGAGTCCTCCTCCTCGGGGTCGCCTTCGGGCCCTCCGGCCTCGTCCTCTTCGGCGGCCCCGCCGCGCACTGCAGACCACGTCCATTTCGCCCACTGCACGGGGGACAGGATCTGCCAAGGGCTGAAGGCCATGAGCACGGATCCTCGGGCTCCAGTTCCTAAGGGTAGGGGAAGGGGGAGAGCCTTTTTTCCTTTTCAAAATGGAGGGAACCGGTGACAGGCGCCTGTAAGCGTTGCCAGCGGAGGCGCGGATGTGGTTCAACGAGCGCCGTCGGGGGCCCGGGTGGAGCGCTTCCTCTCAGCCGGCAGGCAGCGCTTCTCCTCCTCGTCTTCCTTCCCACGCACTGCGGCCAGGGCGGCCCCCGCGACGCGCTCCTCTCGCGGGGAAGATGCCTCTCCCGGGGCCTCCTCAGGGGCCCGGCCCGCAGAGCTCGGCGGCTCGGGGTCTCGGGGTCTCCGGCTCCCGCCTCCTAGCCGGCGGGCGCGCATCAGCTGCCGCGGGAGCCGCGCCCCAGGAGCCGCCCCCTCGGACCGTACTACTTGCGCCGCACGGGCGGGGGCGGCGGCAGCGCCAGGCCTTTGAAGTCTGCGGCGCGCGCACCGGATCCCCCCGCCGCGGCGCCACGCTGGTTGCGCCTGGACTGCGGGCTGGGGGCTTCCCGGCAGCGCCTCAAGCCACTGAGCTAGGACCCAGGCGCTCTGGGCGGCTCGTCTGCGTCAGGAGCACATAAGATCTATTTTCTGAGTCCGTATACTCTGCACTTTTTCTCCTTCCCTTATGTTTTCATTTTGCTACTGGAACTTCATGGCGTAAGTGACATTGGGCCACACAGAAGTTAAGCCTCATATTAAAAAGAAAAAACAAAAAAAACTTCGAAGCCGCTGTAGACTGGTGTTTTTCCCTCCCTGAGACTGACAGCGTGGAAGATTTCAGCCTGTTCATCTTCATCCCAGTCACTTCCAGGATTTGGAAATCCCTCAGCAACGCCACAGCAGTGGCCAAGGACAAGATTTGAAGATGCCTGCCCTTCCCCAAACCGCACTAGTGAACGCTCTGAAGTGGCCAGGTCTTGGCTAAAGGATGCAAAATTACCCTGTGACATTACAGCTTCATGGGTTTCCCATTCTCCTTTTTGAGGCTCGCTTTTCATAACTTCCAAATTTTTGATTTCTGACATCGTTTGCTGCGTCAGTAGTAAGCCAACAGGCATGGTGACAGCAGCCTTCTAAATAAAACATCTTTATGTTTGGAGGCAAAGGGAAATAGCAGAATTTCTTCATTTTCCATGGAGGGATTTCATTTTGGGATTGCTCTTCAAAATCATCAGTGCACACACTTCCAAATGAATCAGATGCTTCAAACATCAGGCTTAATGATCTCGCCTGGATAAGGTTGTCATTTCCCAGAATTGCAGTAAATCTGTGAAGTGTTTACAGTTTCCCACAGAGAAAACAGCTCCAAAATTTGGGGACAAGGTCACGGTGAAATTTGCAAAAAGACTGGCCATTTCCCCTGAAAAGGGTTGGCACATATATTGCTGATGAATCATGACTGTCTTACACACTCAATAACAAAACAAGCAAAACTTCAAGATAAGGCTTGGCAGGTAGTCCTACCTTAATGGAAGTGGGGTAGGGGGCAGGAAAGGGGGGTAGAGTGTCCTGAAAAATAGGAGGGTTGGAGAATCCAGATGCTTTAGAATTCATTCCAGTGTCTTTTCTTCAGAGATAAACACAACTACCCGTGAATGTTCTAGGGACTATAAAGAAGTGAAGTACTTTTTTTTTAAGGTCCACATGAAATATATCCAACTGCTTATATCTCTGGGTTTATGCTCAAAAAGTAAACCTTTCAGATTATATGTCGCTTAGTTTCCTAGATTTGACCCAAGTGTTTTTACTGCCTGGAAACATTAACCTGTGTAAATCAGTATTTGGCAAACTTTAGGTTCATGTTCATTCTTCCTCCTGAGTAGTTCTAGAATCTGTTCCCCTCTGTGCTCTGTTGTGATTTACACAGTTCCTGCCCCCCATTTTTCATAGATTGCCTGTTTCCTCAGGGCTTTTCTCACTGGTTTAGCCCTGGTCTGGCTATGATCCTGCTCTAATCTTGCTGTTCCTGTTTCCTCCTTGTTCCTGTCCATTTTCCTAGCCACAGTCGGCAGAGGACTGGTTCTGAACCTTCAATATGTGCAAGAATCAACTGGGAGAGCTTCTTTAAAAAACACAAATCTGAGTTGCCAGCAGGATATGGAGAACTGTTTACTAAATGTCCTTGAAGAATTGTTATCACAGGGTCAATTTTGGAAACAATGCCTAGCTTGAACTAATTGCCCCTTCCGGAACAACTTCCCTTTGCCTCAGAGATTTATACATTTCTAGACTGCACCTCTTCTTCCACCCCCACCCCAAGCTCCCAGGCCTTGGCTGTTCAAATTTCCTTCATCATCCAGCTCAAGGGTCTACTCTGGGAAAGCAGGCTGGTTTCTTCATACTTTCTATCCTCTGAACATTCACATTACTGTGTGGCCCTTAGCCACAAAAACTTGTTTTTGTTTTGTAGAACTGGGGATTGAACCCAAGGCTTCACACATGCTAGTCAAATGCTCTACTATTGGAGCTACATTTCCTCAGTCATTATTTTGAGACAGGGCTTCCCTAAATTGCTTAATCTGGCCTTGAATTGGATCCTCCTGCCTCAGCCTCCTGAGTAGCTGGGATTACTGCAATGCACCACCACATCCAGATCCTTAGATAGCTTTTTTTTTTTTGGTACTGGGGATTGAATTCAGGGGCACTCGACCACTGAGCCACATCCCCAGCCCTATTTTGTGTTTTATGTAGAGACAGGGTCTTAGCGCCTCACCATTGCTGAGGCTGGCTTTGAACTCGCGATTCTCCTGTCTCAGCCTCCCTAAGTGCTGGGATTACAGGCTTGAGCCACCGCGCCCAGCTCTTAGATAGCTTTGAAAGTGAAAAGGAGCCTTCCTAATAGTGATGCCAGAACTCCAGGCATAAACCAAGACTGCCTCAGACTGTAAGGTCATGCTACATTTAGCACAATATATGCAACATACTTATTTACATATCTATTCCACTTCTGGACAAGATTCCAAAGGTCAGGGACTGTGTCATATTTATGATGCATTTTTGTTTCTCAGAGATTAGGTCAAGGCCATTCACTCAATAGGTGTTCAATAAATTAATATTCTAGTTTACAATTAGTCCTTGTGAATTTAGCTAAGATGACATCACTTCCTAAAGCCTGGCTCTTCCTAGGGAAATCAAATATTGCCCAGCAATGAACAGAACCCAGGGTCCAATGACAGCCCCATTAAGATAAAACCCAGGGGCTGGGATTGTGGCGCAGCGGTAGAGCGCTTGCTTCGCATGCGTGAGGCCCTGGGTTCAATCCTCAGCACCACATACAAAGCAATAAAATAAAGACATTGTGTCCATCTATAACTAAAAAATATATTAAAAAAAAAAAAAAGATAAAACCCAACCTGTGCATCAACTTTTGAAACTACAAAAATCAAATGCCCAGGTTTCTGAAAATCAGCCCTCTGCAAGTTCTTGGGCTTAGTGTGAACATCAAGAAAGTAACTTACTCCATAGCCTGAATGGATTTTATTTTCCAAAAGTATAATAATGAGGCTAACTGATATATCAGTTTTCCTATAATTCTGGAAAAGAATGGGCAATATTTGACAACAGCTATCCTAACCAAGGTAAACCTAATTTTACTGCTGCAATTCAGCTTTGCTGAGCAGAATGTCTGCAAATACATAAGCAAGTAACCAAATGAAACATATTTGTTTTGGAAATGACCTTAAGCACAGAAAAGGCCCCATCTGTCCTCTTCCTTCTGCTTCTCACCCTTCCCAGAAACTCTTGATCAATACACTATGAAAATATACAATGTAACTCCCCAGAGACAAGGGTGTAGGTTGGTGTGTGCTGGGGTATTCAATTTCAAGCACCAAAAATAAACACAAAAATAAAATGTAACTTCCTTGAAAACTTTACAAATGGTGGCCAGGCCAGGTACACACCTTGTAGCTAATCAGTGCTCCGAAGGGTTTGCAAAATTGGTCTCTTTGGTAGAAATTAAATAACCCATATGAGTAAGCAAACCCAAACTGCTGACAAAGACTCTCCTTGACCTAACTCTATCTAGTGAAGTTCCACTAAACACTCCATGCCTCAACTTTGAGCTTCAGTTTTTTGTCCGCCTAGAGTCTAGTTTTGTCAAAAATCCTGCTGGGTTACTTTCATGAGAATCCCCATCCTCATTCTCTTAACCTACCCTGCCTTCAATAAGAATCCTGTCAGGTCAGTTTAACCAGAATCCTCTTTTACCCATGAAGCTTCTTCTTAGTAGGAAGTAGTTTTCCTTCCTCCCCACCCACAGATCCCTAGACATAAATCCCCATTTGTCCTTATATTTGGGGTTGAGCCCCATCTCTCTCTCTTCCTCTGCTACTGAAAAACGCTGAGGCAGTAGTCCCTTTCCAAATGAACTCTTCCTTATTGAACAAGTACCATAACAAAATTGTCTTTGACAAGGCAAGCCACTATTTAGCTACTGGGAGAATGCTTGTGGGGAACTGGGCAGGAAGCAAGGGGCAAAGGCAGGGCAGGGCTTACCTCTGAAAAATCCCTTAGACTTGTTAAGGAGTTAGAACTTGCTTCTGAAGTAGGAGGAGCAAACACCAGTGCCTACTTAGCTTGTGGAAGAGAATGAAAAGGCCCAGGTGGTAGTGGTAATTCAAGAATAGCCCTACCCAGCTGGTTCTGTAATTCCAGCAACTGGGGAGGCTGAGGCAGGAGGATCCCAAGTTTAAGGCCAGCCTCAGCAAGTTAGCGAGACCCTATCTCAAAAAGGAGTAGGGATGTAGCTCAGTGGTAAATCATCCCTGAGTTCTATCCCCAGTACCAACAACCAATCAAAATAGAACAACTCTACCCAGTTCTTGCAGCCCAGTACCACCATCTAACAATCTTCCATACAAAACTGAAATCCTGTATTTTATAAGAAATCTTCCAACATTATAAATGTTCTTCCTAATTTAAAATATTTTAAACTTTGTGGAGCTGCAGGGCAAACCAAAGCTATATGTGTACCTTCTTGGCCCATGGAGCCTCAAAAGGCAAAGGGGAGTCCTTTGAGACAATAAAGTAACATTTCCACTCAGATCACAGATCATTCTGGCAACAACTTGGGGCCGGGATCAAAGGAGTCAAGACTGGGAGACTTGTGAACTACTATTTTCCCTGCACCAAACTGCCTAGCTAAGAAAGACAGCTTCTTTCACTATGAGAAGCAGATTAGAACTAGTGTTCTCTTTCACTCCACTTGTTCAATAACATCAGAGCTGTGAGCAATCCAAGCGTAAGATGAACACTATCAATGGAAGGAACAAAACCACCTCTATTTAAAAAAAAAAAATCCTGACCTTCAGTGAAAAGAGAAGACATTTGTGTATGAGATGCTATTGAGGACGTAGAGGAGGCAAGGAAAGAGGGAAGCTCCGAGATGACACCAGAGAATCACAGACATAAAGCAGCCATTAAGAAAACAGAAAGGGCAGGAACATTGAAAAACCCACGCAACATATCTAAATTATCTAACTACCTAAGAATTTGATAAGCAAAATAAACAACTTATTCAACCAATATTAAATGCCAGATTAATGATGTAAAGCACAATTTCTGGGATGCTCTAAAGCAGTTAGGAAAAGTACAGGTCCATACAAAATTGAAACAGCAACTGGCAAAAGTGTTTAGGGGCTTCAATGCAACCTCAACAGAGCATCTCCCACTCTCCACTGGGTAAGTTTTCTAAGATACAGTGGAGAATTATTTCCTGACTATGGGTACTCCAACAACCTGAGCATTTTCTCTCCACTCAACAAGCTCAATAACCTCAACCTTTAACATTCTTTCCCCTTGAATACTTCAAATATAAAGGTCTCAGAGAGATACGAAACAGTACCTTGTTGTCAATAAACCCTTTTAACAGTTTCATGTGGTTTCATCTGATTCTTTTAATCATTCTCTCAGGTAGGCAGGGCAGGTTTTATCATTCTCATTTGGTGATAAGGGAACTGAAGCAGAAAAGGCAAGTTAACCTGTCTGAAGTCACACAGCAGATCAGTGCCAGAATGGAATCTATAACCCTAGTCTCTCTCTCTATTTTCTTAGTGAATTATAGCTATCCATAATAGTGGGGTTCATTCTGTCATAACCCTAGTCTCTTAGCTTTCATATTCTTTGCCCAATAAATCAGAAGAAAGCAGAAGGCCCTCCCAGTCGCTCTGCAGCTTAAGATTCCATCAGTTTATTCTTGTCAGACAGTTTCCTTTTCCCTGGCATAGGCTGCCACGTCACAACTAGGAATACCTTGATCTGTTGTGAAGAACTGCTACTGTCAACAGGAGGCCTGTGGTCACCCTACCTGTTTTTCTGCCCTACCGCAGTCTGGCTAGACAAGAGCATGCTGATGTCTGTACAAGACAGCATTGCCAACGTCTGCCAACATTCAGAGGTTATGGTTACAGTCTTAACCTTGCAAGGTCAGATGTTCTCCTAGTTATCCTCTACTCATAGGCTATAATTACCTATGGAATTACAATCTACCCTGCACTACCCAAACACACTGAAATTGGGGAGTTGTACTATGCATTTATACTTAAGATTATACACAAAAGAGGGCTGAGAGTACTCAGTGGTAGAGTACTTCCTACCATGAGGAAGGCCCTATGTTTGATCCCAAATACTGCAAAATATTTGTGTGTGTATACATATATGTGTATATATATGTGTGTGTATACAGAAATCATAAAGAGAAGCTCCTTTCTAATTTTTCAAAAGAAAAAAATCATACTTGTGTCCATAGTTTATACTCCTTCAGAGCTCTAGAAAGATTAAGAAGAACGCAGATTGCATCCAGTAAAGTCGGGGCTGATCTCACCACCTGGGGCCTACTTAAAGACCCTGATCCACACAAGCTTTGCACTGGTGAACTCTAGTCTCATCTACCTTCTGATTTGTTTTATCCTGTATCACAAAAGTAAGGTTTGAATTCCCCTGAAATCAATCATGGCCACATAGTAGAGATACTGTATCAGCTTTCAGAAAAACTGGGGAGTGAGGGCAGTTCATATATTTTATGATGTACACACTAAACTATTATCATTGAAGAGCCAGATCTCTGAGGTTCTGGCTCATCCCCATCACATACCACACAGATATGTTTAGTGACTTCTTAAGAAAGTTCACTTTAACTCTCTGAGATGGAAGGGTATGAAAGAAGCAGTTATTGAATGCAAAAGACATAAACAGAGTTACGTCAGTCTATTTATTCCAAGTGAGGATAATAAGCCCAACATTATCCCTAATTCTTCCCAGCAACCACCACCAATCCACAGTTGAAAACAAGCAACCAAAAACAAAGATCCACTCAAAGCAATAAACTTAAATTTAGAAATATCTTCTATTCCAATAGTATTTGGTCTTTCCTGCTAAACACCACCATTGTATTTACAGAGCCTGTTAAACAGGAATATCTTAAGATTATTCTTACTAATTCAGCACCTTTTGTTTCCTTCTGTTGAACTTATATTCCTCTTGAACACATTAGGTATTGAGAATGTGGGCCTCCTAAATCCCAGGGTTTTATACCTAGACCTCAAACAAAAAAAAATGTGAAACCTTTAAGTTGTTTATGAATTTAATAAAGAACATGTCTAATAAGGAACATTACTCCAAATGTGAGATGTCTGTTTTGCTGACCTGCTTGGGAGTGGAGAGTGGAATCTAAGGCTTGGGTTTAAAAGGCTAAAGTAACTTGGGAAATTGAAATAGAATAATATTCCTCTAAATGTGTATGTTGTGGGGGTCAGTTCCTGGGGACTGAAACCAGGGGCACTCTACCACTGAGCCACATCCCCAACCCTTTCTATTTTGAGACAGGTTCTTGCTAAATTGCTAAGGCTGACTTCAAACTTGGAATCTTCCTGCCTTAGCCTCTCAAGTCACTGGGATTACAGGCATGTGCCACCATACCCAGCTTAATACTCTTTTTTCTGAGCCATTTTATTACTTCTCCTTCACCCTACCTTCAAAATTAAATGAATTCCCAAAACAATGCATTCTCAAAAATTAGGAGAACATTGGTTACATGCTCCAGATTTTCTGAGATCATCCTGATATCAAAATTCTATTCAAATTGGGTGTGGTGGCACATGCCTGTAATCCCAGCAGCTCTGAAGGCTGAGGCAGGAGAATTGCAAATTCAAGGCCAGCCTCAGCAATTCAGAGAGGCCCTAAGCAGCTCAGTGAGACTTGGTATCAAAATTTAAAAAAAAAAATCTACTCACTATCCCTGTAAATGCATTTGTGTGCCTTCAGGAGACCAAATGTCCCCGTTTTTGGAGTTTTGAGACATCACTAAGAAGTTAAAAGGCAGCAGACTGGGAGAGTGGATGGAAAGGGTAGCAGAGATACACTCTCTTGGGTGTGGGAAGAAGGGTCTGCTCAGAAGAAAGACTAAAATCACAAATAACTTTTGAAAATAATTGTAACAACCATGCCACCTTAATCCTTACTCTGGGGATTTGGGGGGATTTGATATAGTAACTCATGTGTTTGTGAATAATAATCTTCCTGCATTTCTAAGAGATTTTAAAAAATGAGAAACTAAGAAATAAATTCTACAAAATGCAACTTTCTGTACATTTCAGCTTTTATCTCTTTAGAATAAATATTTAAGTACCATATTTATATCCTGAACAATGAAGTCAAAATATTAATGCATCATTCATTTTCCTCACTAGTATAGACTAAAAGTTGAGCTGAATTAACAGGAAGGCATAATAATGTTGTAAGTTGATAGAAAAAAAATATTGTAATTACAGCAACATTACCCTATTAACTTGCAGAGTTAACTAGATTTCATTCAAAAGTTCTAGGGGATTTTTCTTAGAAATTGTCAATATTTTTTTATTTTTTAGTTGTAGATGGACACGATGTCTTTATTTTATTGCTTTGTATGTGGAGCTGAGGATTGAACCCAGGGCCTCACGCATGCGAGGCAAGCACTCTACCACTGAGCTACAATCCCAGCCCAGAAATTGTCAATATTTTTCAAAAGTTTATCTGGAAAAATAAACTGGCAAACATAATTTAGACTCTTTAATACACACACAACCACAAAGAATTAAGAAAGGAATAGCAAAATAGGTAGATCCTTGTTCAGTAAAAACAGAATGAGAATCTCAAAGAAAGACTCTGCAAGATTTAAGCATTTACTGTATGACTGACAGGAAAGGAAGATTATTTTATAAGTAGTTGTAGAATAACTAGTTGGCAGTGGGAAACAAGTTCGAGTTGAACCCTTACCTCAAAGCATGTACCAAGATAAATCCCAGATGGGTTAGATGGCTAAATACTAAAAATCAAACCACGGGAAGAAAACAATCTAGAAGCAACAGAATCTGTCAAAGCTCTGTAGGAAGGATGACGTCCAACTCAGAAGTAATTAATAAAACCACACACAAAACAAAGATTGTAGACTTGGCTACATAAAAAAAGTAAAGCTTTTAAGCATGTGTCTTGAATTAAAAGGCAAACAATAGGCTAAGGAAAAACAAAGGTTAGTATTGTTATTACCTTAGGGATTTGTGAAAACCAGTAGGATCATTCAAACATTCAAACCCCAAAAGAGAAATGAACAATCACAACTGCTTACTATGTATCAGACACTATGCTAAGTACTTTAAATACTATCTCATTTAATCCCTAGCCCCTGCCCCACAATCTCATGAGGAAAGCCTTATTAGAGCTTTGTGTGGGGGCGGAGGTGGGTTGATTGATTGAACCCAGGGCCTTGCACACTACATGGCTAAAAAACAAAACAAAACAACAAAATTAGGTTAAGTTGTAGTTGGCTGTACTTTAAACTTCCAGAGCAGGAACTGTTGATCTGGACTTAACAATGAAGGGTTTCAGAAGATCCTGATCTCTGAGATTAAATGCAAAAGTGTGTGTTTGCACATATTTGCATCAATCTCTCCTCCTCTTCCCCATATGTAGTCAAACTCCATTCCAGGAACAATGTTTTAGGCTGATTGGAGATTAATTTTCAAATTTGAAAGTGATACTAACTGAAGAATCTTCAGTTACAAAGAAGGTATAGTCAAAGGGGCCCTTACATGGAGAACCCAGACCTGCTAGAAGTTAACATTAGAAGGAAGATTTGAGGACTGGGGGTGTAGCTCAGTGGTAGAGGGTTTGCCTAGCATGCACAAGGCCCTGGGCTCAATCCCAGGCACTGCAAAAAAGAAGAAAACTATGATGACTTGCAGGATGGAAAAGGGAGGGAGTGGACATCAATGACCTCACCACTGCAGAGTGCAGTGTGCTCTTCCCTAGGTGTCCCATGGGAACCAGTGGCAGAAGGCTACTGTGGGTATCATCTAAGTGACTGTCTGGTAACCAAAGTGGGAAGGAAACTCTTGTCTAAGGAGGCATTCACCCATTAAGCCAAAGTGCCATATAAAAGGAGATTTTTCCAGGGATGACTCATAGTACAAACAAGAATCCTCAAAGACACAAAATTGGGCTAGAACATAAAAGATGTGCTTTATATGGAAGATACAAAATGATGAATTTTAACATCCCTCTCACTGTGGTGCTCTCTCTTGTATTATACTTCCCTTTGGGGGTAGTTTCTTCTGAGAAACTGAACTAATAGGATCTCTTTCCATGGAAGTAAAAGCAGGCACCACACTGGGGCTCAGTGGGGAAAGAAGGTCTAGAACAGGTTGCCAAAGCCCAATTTTATGAAGCAAGAAGCTGAAGAATTTGGGGTACTCTCTTTAAGAAAAAATGCAAAAGGAACCCATGAACACAATGCTGGTCTACACTAGAGACTTAGGAAGGGTTCACACAAGTGAGGAGACTAAAGTTCAAGTTGCTTTAGCTTCACAGCAAATTCAATTCTATCCTGAGTGCAAGAGATCCTTGTGGCTCAGCAGTAGTCCAGCTGGCTTCAACTTGGTAAATAAAAATATTGATTTTTTTGAAGGAGGGGGTCACATGGACCTCCACTATCTTCTCAAAGGAAATGAAAAATGGTAACTACTGGAAACTTGATAAAATTGGCAAATGATATCTCCTACAGATTGCAAAACATAACTCATGTCTCTATTCCTTCTGTACCAGTTGTAAACACACATACACACACACAAATTTTAATTGTGAGAAAAAATGAAACTACAATGCTTCTTTAGCATTGTGTGCCTTATGCACATTTACTCTTTGAATTTCTGCAAAAACTCTACTATAGAGTCTAACTGCCCCACCCCTCCATATCCATTAATTCCTTATTTCTTTTAGTAAAAGAACTCCCTGAGTTTTTTTGTTTTTTTGTTTTTTTTTTGCTGGGCACACAGCCATCCAGTAGGAAGACACCTTTCCCAGCCTTCTCCAGCAGCAAGGTGCAGCCTTATGACGCGGTTCATACTTGTGGGATGTGAATGTAAGTGGTCAGTGCAAATTTGGGGCAATGTCTTTAAAAAGAAAACTGCTCCTGTGCATCTCCCTGGCTGATGGTGAGCCAGCCTCTGTTGTGTGAGAGAGGATCACACCTGGAAGAGGAAGCGTGAGCAATAAGTCAGATAGGCTCCAAGCTAGGCTGATGCAATGGGGCACACCAGCCTATAGCCCTGAATTGCCACCTGAGGACTATTCTGTGAGGGAGAAAGAAAAGTCTACCTTTTTTGCATTACTTTTTTGTTGCAATGGTCTTGCTTGCCCTCTGATAATACAACCTTCTTTGGGATATTTCAATATCTAAGTTCCCTTGGACAGAAGTATAGGAAAAACCCACCTTGAGTTTAGTTTCACATCACTATGAGCAGGATATTAAGGTTCCTTCAAAAATCCATCTTACACCATTGTGGTGACTTCTTCCTTGGGCAGAAAATTCCCCAGTCATGAGACTTAAGCCTGCCACATGGACGATGTCCTACTTTTCGTAAAGGAGATGGAGACCACTCTTCCCTCTTCTGTAATGACAGGAGTTGTAACACTAAATACTGTCTTCCTAGAAATTAGACACTTGCCTTTTTTTTTTTTTATTAGCAGTACTGGGGATTAAACCCAGGTTCTCACATAATGAGGTACATCTCCAGCCCCTATTAAATTTTATTTTGAAACAAAGTCTCACTGAGTTTCTCAGGCTGGCTTCAAACTTGCGATTCCCCTGCTTCTGCCTCCTGAGTAGCTGGGATTACAGGCATACACCAGTGTACCTGGCCAGCATTTGCATTTGGCGGGGGTGGGGTACCGGGGATTGAACTCAGGGGCACTCAACCACTGAGTCACATCCCCAGGCCTTTTTGGTATTTGATTTAGAGACAGGGTCTCACTGAGTTGCTTAATGCCTCACTGTTGCTAAGGCTAGCTTTAAATTCATGATCCTCCTGCCTCAGCCTCCCTAGCTGCTGGGATTACAGGTGTGCACTACTGAGCCCAGCAGGCATTTGCATTTTTAAAGATGACAAGTGTGGGCAAAAAAGCTGAGGCAGGGAGGCCAACTGTTCCAGGTAGGATGGTAGGATGCATATTAATTTCTTTGAAATAATATGATTTTATAAATTCAGAAATACTAAATAATAAATGAGTTTTGCCCAATTCTAAGGATAAAATAATAACAAATCCATTTTCTATAAGTGAATTAGTAATGGTTTTTTCCTGGTTTTAACACTAATTGGTATTAGTAACGATTTTCAGCACTCACCAAATATTTTTTTAGCCACTGTTTTCCTTTGGACTTGTAATTAATCAAGTTATTTTGCTGTATTGTTTCATAAAACTACTATCAGCAAGGTTATCCTTACTGGTCTTCACTGTATGTTATTAGGTATGATATAGTAATAGACATATTTTTCTATTTCCTTTGGCTAAGACATAGACAGCTATTGAGTAGAATGTATTTGTTTTTCTTTTCTTTCTTTTTTTTCTTCTTTTTGGTTCTGGGACTGAACCCAAGGTCTCTCACATGCTAAGTATGTGTCTTACCATTGAGTCACATCCGCAGAGAATGCATTTGGTTTAAATTATTTTCTCAACAAATGACAAATCACTACTATAGCCTGAATATTTATATCCCCCCAAATTCATATGTTGAAACCTAACCTTTAGTGTAATGATATTTGAAGGTGGAGGTGGTTAGGTCTTGAGGGCTTTGCATGGGATTATACTCATAAAAGAGACCCAGAGAGCTCCCTTCCCTTCCTTCTACCCTGTGAGAGTACTGGAAGGAGGTGGCTCTCTGAATCAGGAAGTGAGCCCTCATCAGACACCAGATCTGCTGGCACCTTGATCTTGAACTTCTCAGACTCCAAAACTGTGAGAAATACATTTCTTCCATTGATAAGCCACTCAGTCCATGGAACTTTCTTAGCAGCTCAAACAGACTCAGACAATCACTGAGTCCTAACCTAAGCATCCATCCCAGATCTCATAAGACCATAGAAATTTTTAGCTGGAAAGGACCTTTGCCAAAGATCACTGGGTTCAATATCCTTGCTTTCAGATGAGCAGATGAGTCTCCAAGACATTAAGGATTGTCCAAGGGTTTCTCAGGCACTGAAGGTTATATGACTAGGATTCCTATATTTTGGGGGGAAGGTATGCTAGCCTTTCTTCTCAACCCTAAAAGATGTGCATGCTTGGTATATGTAAAAGCAATACAGCTTTCCCCCAAAAGTCATCTCATTTGAAAAGGTGACATGAATTATTTTATATATCAAAGGATTCTTCTGTATATAAATAATGCAGTGTTTTGTTTTTAAAATATTTTAAAATACCTTTATTATTTAAGGCAAAATAACACATATGCATGGTCATTCATTCCCCAAATTTTACAAATGACCAAACTTTACCAGCCTGTGCTAAATATGGTATTGAACAAAACAGACCTCATCCCTGACCTCAAGGAGCTTGTCTATTAGTGAATTTTGTAGGCAAATAAATATTTAGCTTATACATTTTCATGTATGAAATCTAAGAAGCCTAAGGTCAATAGAGTTCCCTGGAAAAGAGTGTGCCCCAAGATGCTAAGGAGGGAAGAAGGAGCCTCTGCTTTCAAGCAAGTGTGGTCAAGTCACAGTTCATTAGAGGGAGGAGTGAGGCACTTAAATTGGTCAAGTAAGGAAGGCACAAGTCACAGGGACCAATGGAACATCTTGCTGTATTATGGATCTGAAGTGTTCCCAAAAGCTCATGTGTTAAAGGATTGATCCCTACCCTATGGTGCTATTGGGAGGTGGTGGAACCTTTAAGAGGTGGGGCCTAAGGGGAATAAGTTAGGTCATTGGGACCATGCCCCTGAAAGGGATGTTGGAACCTGGCCCCTTCTTCTTCCCTCCCAGATACCATGAGGTAAATAGGCCCCTCCCCATGCACTTCTGCCATGATATGCTGCCTCACCACAGGCCACAGCAACAAGATCAAGCAACCAAGGACCACAATCTAAAACTGTGAGCTAAAAATAAGTCTCTTCTTCCAGTTGTTTATCTCGGGTATTTGTTTCTCAGCAACAGAAATCTAACACATGTTAAGGACTGATGTCTTTGAAAAAGTGAATTTTTGACAACATAAAAAAGTTCAAAGAAAGAAAGGAAAACTAACCCAGCATTTTGCCTTTGATAAACAGCCATGATTAAAATATTAGGTAAGCAATATACCCTACTTTTATCTTTTCCAAAGCAATTTTTACAGCTGGAATCAAATTATATTTTTCTACTTATAATCTGGCTTTTCCTAGTAGAAGTAAGCTCTATGAACACAAAGCCATTTATCCTATTCTGTCTGTCCAATAACACTTGGTAAAAAGAATGAAAAAACATATTTTACAAATCCCTCTTACATGTACACAAGCATGTAGTTATATAGATGGATGTGGATTGGTAGATAGATAAGTAACTTTAACACAAATAGTTTTTAAATATACATCTGTGTCTTCTGAAAGAAGTGAGTACTTGTTAATGTTCCTTTTGTTTTCATCATCATGTCTTGCTCCCCAAAGGAGGAAGAAGGAACCAGGAGGTGCCACCAAGATCCTCCTCTCATTGCAATCTCCCTCCCTGCCCAAGTGTTCCAACCATATTCTCTCAGCTGCACTTTTGTGAGTCTGAATGTAGTGTGCCTAACTTGTTCTCCATGGAGAGGTATTTAACAGGTTCACTATTTCTCATTATAAATGAACCTCTGATGAACAATCTTAGGTATACACATTTTTTCACACATATATGATTTCTTAAGATGAAATCCTAGAAATGGGAATGTTGTATCAAAACAAACACATTTTATATTTTATACACATAACCAACTGCCCTCCAAAAAGATTGTACTAATTCACATTTTTAAACAACAGTATATGTGAGTCTTGTCTCCTAAACTTAATCAATACTGAATTTAGTCGATCTTTTAAAACTTTGCCAAATGGGTGTAAATGGTATGCTACCATCAGTGGTTGTTGGTTTTATTAGAATACATACATTATTTATGAAACCTGAATATTCTTTATGTATTTATTGAACCACTGACCTTCTCCCTTCTTCCTTTCCTTCCTTTTTTTTTGAGTCATGGTATTTTTTATACATATTTTTATGTTATTGATGGACCTTTATTTTATTCATTTATTTATATGCGATGCTGAGAATCGAACCCCATGCCTCACACATGCTAGGCAAGCACTCTGCCACTGAGCCACAACCCTAGCCCCTGTAAATGAAATGTTTAAGTCTTTAATCAGTAGCACTAAATGTGTGATCCCTGAACCGGAAGCATGGGCAGCACCTGGGATCACATTAGAAATGCACATTCTTGTGCTCTCCACTGTGAAATGGGAGGCTTGGGGGCCCTGGCCACAGTATCACAATGCTCCTCCGGTCATGCACAATTCAGTGCTTCATATCACAGTTTTTTTGCCACATTGTAGACACTTACTCTCTATACAGGAAATGAGTTTCCAACATCTAACTGGAGACAAAAAGCTTTTTGATCAACAGCAATTTCAATATTTCCTCCTTAATGTGGTATGTATGGACTGAACATCATTTACTACTTCCTTTCATCCAACGACATTCTGAATCGCCTCAACAAAACTCCTAAGTCCACAGCATCATCAGTCCTAAAACTTTAATAGCCAAATTATGGCTATAAGTGGTATTTCTGATTCTTGTCTGCCTGATCCTTTCCTCCATCTGTCACACACAATCCATATTTTCCTTGGAACTCCAATGGCATGTGGTTTGGCCATCCTGGCTCCATCTCCCGTTTCTGATGCTGGGGTGGGAAAGTGACTCAGGTTTGACTAAACAGCATCTCCCACCGCCATTCCTCCTCAACCCCTCCCAGGCTACGACACTTGACCCACCAAAGGACACAAGACCCAAGCCCATCCAATTTATGTCACCTGACAACCTCTTGAAATTTTTTCACCACTACCCTTCTGTTTCCTTGATCAAATCTGGGGCCCTCTGGCAAGATTCCAAAGAAAAGTCAGCATCCTCAGTGGAGGGACAGGCCAAAAACTGCCTGAGTCAGAAAGAAATGGCCTCTACTGAAACAACCACAGCACATCCAGCAGAGACCCCAGGGATGGGGCTGAGTCCATGATGGCTGTATCAGTGGTTGAAATGTGACTGCTGGATTAACCAACAAGATGAGCACTTTCAGTGGTCACTGGCCACTTGGATCAATAATTGCTTTATTTAACATGCTGTGTTAAACCTCAAGTAATGACCTCAGGTAGAGACACTTTCCAGGTTGATAGGTATCAGGAAGGGGATACACAGAGATGGTGTAGCAACATTCCTCAGCCTCATTCCAGGGCTCCTGCTGCAGCTGTTTGGTCAAAAGCTGCCTCAGATGTTTCCCAGAATTTGCCCTTCCCCACATTACATCAAGGGCCAAATTTAAAGAATTTCCCAGCCAGGGAGGTAGGGTGGGGCATAGCTCAGTGGTACAGCCTTGCCTGACACATTGGGTTTGATTCCTGCCACTACAAAAAAAAAAAAAAAGAAGAAGAAGAATTTCCCTAATTGTCAGAAATATTCGAGTGACTCCTTGTGCTGGAGTCTTTCTTTTCTCCCTTGAAGATGCTGATTTTTCCCCAAAAATAAGGTATTCAGAATTATTCTATCTTCATCGCTCACACTTTAAAGTCAATCAGTTGAAAACATTATCAAGTGGAGCTCAGGATAGACAGGGCACTCCAAGGGAACTGCTTTTCCTCTCTGAAGCTGACATACAGAACAAGCATATCACAGACAATACAAGGCAGGGAACTGATTGGTTTCACGTATCTCAGGGCTCCCAGCGAGTGATGAAAGAAGAAGAAAGCTCGACTATGACCAAAAAAGGAAGCAGCATGATTCAGCTTCCATAGAGGGTTTGCAAATGTGTGAGGGGGAAACTGAATGAGGGAGAGGGAAAGAAGAGAGAGGGAGAATCCAGCAGTAAGTTGCAACTGCACAAGAGAAATGTGAACCAGAATTCTGGCTCCCTCAAGATCCTTCACACAGCAGGAAAGCCATTGCTCCTGGAAAAACACTGTCACACTGATAAACAGTACAGCCTCAAAAAACCCTTGATGATTTGTAAAGAAACCTCGGACTCAACACTGTCGGCTAGGGTACGCAATCCAGCAACAAAGCATCCCTGAACTGGGCTCTTCGGCTCAGCAGGGGAAGCCACAGTCCTCTGACATCTCTGTTGTGACACAGTTGCTGCTTTGTGAGGAAGGATTTGTGGGAAGGTCAGGGCTGGCAGCATGGTACACATGCACAGTTATACACATACATCACACACACAATGAACAACCACACCCAGTCTAACATATGGTGTGCAGAGACACACCACCCAGTCATACATCACACACACAGTCACACACACACACCACACTTTCCCCACAGTCTCAGTCACACATACACACATCTCCTGCCCATCACATATGCAGTCATACATACACAGTGCACGCACACCACACACATGGTCACACATACCACACCTCTCCTGCACAGTTTCACACAGTCACATATACATGCCATACCTCACATATACACATACTACACACACAGTCATACACTCACCCCATGTAGTCTCTCCTTCTCACTAATACACACAAACAGCCCTCACAAAGTCACACACATGTACATCAACCACTTCACACACACATTCCTCAAGCACTTCTGTCCCAGCACAGGTCTTCTTCCTCAGCCCCACTGACCATGCATACAAAGGCATGGAATCTAACGGGCAGGCGGTTATCAAGGGTATAAAAACAAATATTACCTAAAAGATAAAGACCAAAAACTGGCCAAATGAAAAACACAAGGAGACATTAAAAAGTCTAACAGATGATGGAAGAATCCGTCAAGTAAGTATTCCTGTCCAAACCCAGGAATTGTTTGAGTTTGGTCTATGAACAATATTCCTTAGAAACTCTAACAACTAATTCTTTTGTCATCTGTTTGTTTTATTTTTGTTGCCCAGGCTGGCCTTGGCCTCCTGGGCTCAAATGATCCTCCTGTCTCATCCTCCCAAGTAGCTAGGACTATACAGTGGTAGCCCACATCCAAATGAAAAGCTCATTCTTCTGGGTGAAGAACAGTCATCCTGCTGGGCTGAGGAAGCAGCAACCTCTGTGAATAAAAATTTCACATGCTGCACAGGAATGAGATAGAGCAGCCACCACAGGAAGTTTGGTCACATAATCAACAACAAAAAAAAAAATTTAAGAGAATTTTAAAATTTGTATTTCTATAAATACAAGGTCACAAATGCCTCTGCCTCCAACCCAAAGTGTTTATACTGCAACCCAATCACCAAATACCAATGAACAAGCCCTGAACAACGCAAAGAAGGAGGATTTCCACTTCTCAGAAGCCACAGAAAATATTCTCTGAACCATGAGATTTAGAGTAAAGAGAAACAACGCATCCCTGAAACACAGGACCCTAGCCAGTAGAAAGAAATGGAAGTATCAAAAAATTCAACTTATCCTTCATTCTCCCTCCGCTCCCCAAATGTACTGTAAGTTAGTATCCAAATGGTTTTCTCATCTTATCCCAGCCTGCAAAGGAGCTGGCTGGAGAAAGTGTTGTCACCTCAGGCTGACCTATGCCCAGGATTTGGGGATGGTGCCCCCTGGTGGTAGGACTGGAGAACAGAAGTTTCTACCCAGCAAGCCCCAGCAGGAAAGAGCAAACAGGCTAAAAGAGGCCCACCCCAGACTACACCATGGATGGACAGGCCCACTCTGTTTCTCTTCCTCCTCGTCATTACCAGATATTCCCAAATTGGATGCACATGTATTAGTTAGATCTTGTCCTCAAGGGAATCTGCCAACCTCCATTTCAGGTAGACACTGTAAAGGTGGCCAGTATTATTTAGGATTTGACTTATGTTCCCACTTGTCATCATTATGGGCCACAAGATATGGTGCTAAGTTTGGACCTTGAATGTCCCTCAAAGGACCATGTGTGAAAGACTTCGTCCACAGGGTGGCAGAACCTTTATATGGTGGGGTCTAGTAAGAGGTCCTCAGGTGGTAGGGGTGTGCCCTTGAAGGAAAATGTGGAACCCTGACCTCTTGCTCCCTTTGCTTCCTGGTTGATGAGGTGAATGGTTTTGTTTCTCCACACTCTCCCACCATGATGTATGTGCTGCCTCACCACAAGCCCAAAGCAACAGGCCAACTGATCATGGACTAGAACCTCCAAAACTGAAAGCCAAAATAAACATTTTCTCTTTGGAAACTGATTATCTCAAGTATTTTGTTATAGTGACAGAAAGCTAACACACATGGCTTCACACATATAAGAAATACCACAGACTGAATATAATTTATTTTCAGTGCTGAGAATTGAATCCAGGGCCTCAGGCATGCAAGGCAAGCACTCTTAAATGTAATTTGATTAATGAAGGATTCCAGGGTCTTCTGAGGCCAATGGATACACAGGCTTGAAAAGGCAAAGGAAATGCCAATCATCTTCCCACTTTCATATCTTGCCTAAGCCTCCTGAGTTTTGTGTTCTCAAACCCCTATTTTAGAACAATTTTGATGTAGCCATAGAAACATAACATTTTGCAGTTGTTAGAAAAGCAAGACTCACAGACCAAAAAAAAAAAAAAAAAATCAGCAAAAACCCCACAAGAAGCATTCTGTCTGCTCTGTGTAAATACAGCACAGTATATGGTATTTATCTATAAAATGGGTTGGACAACATTTTCTCAAACATTATTTTCCTGAAACTGATATCAGTAGGGAAAGTGCCATAAAAACTCATTTTCTAGTAAATAAACAGAAGCCACTGCTGGTTAATGAGTTGCCTGGGTGGCAGACCTACTCTGGAAATGCCTAATAATTTTGTCTCCTCTTGCTTCAGCTAAGTTCTTCAGACCTGAATCCTAGCTCCCCCACTTAGTAAGCCTGTGACCTTCGTTTCTCAACCTTTCCAGGTCTCAGTTTATTCATCTCTAAAATGGAAAGAATAACATCAACTTCATGAGGCCCATGAAAAGATTACATGAAATAATGGATGAACTTAGGGTCTCTGACACTCCTAACTTTTATATATTGTGCATATGTGTCTTTTCTTCTTTTTTTTTGGTACCAGGGATTGAACTCAGGGTACTCGACCACTGAGCCACATCCCCAGCCCTATTTTGTGTTTTATGTAGAGACAGGGTCTCACTGAGTTGCTTAGTGCCTCGCCATTGCTGAGGCTGGCTTTGAACTCAGATTCTCCTGTCTCAGCCTCCCAATGTTCTGAGATTATAGGCGTGCACCACTGCGCCTGGCTCATATGTACCTTTTCACATGCAAAAGTCTATAAGAATTTCATCATATTATCAAGGGATCTGTAGTTCAAAGAAGTTTTTAGAGCTATTCTCAAGCAAAGCATCTTTACAAGGTTTCTGGGAGTGCTCATCCTGACCAGTGACTTGGCATGCAGTCAGGCTTCTACAAGAACATGCACCATGACACAGATATATGTGTTTTCTCAGACATAGAACTACCCTGCTTTCAGAAAACACACATGACTCTGAAGTGTCTCTGAAGTGTCTATGTAACACTCCTGCTATGGATTGTATGTCTCCACCAAAAATCATATTGAAACTTAATCTCCACTGTGAAGTATTAAGAGGTGGGACCCTCAAGAGGTGATTAAGTCATGAAGGCAGAGCCATTCATGGGTTTGTGCATGTGTGTGCCCCTCTCGCCATGTGATATCCAGCTGCCCTGTAAGGCAGAGCCATTCATGGGTTTGTCTCTTATGTATGCCCCTCTCGCCATGTGATATCCAGCTGTCCTGTAACTCCTTCAGTCTCTGCAGAGAGTCCCCACCAAAATAGATCACCAGATGCAGCTGCCTGATCTTGAACTTTCCATCCTTGACAACAGTGAGCTGAAAACACCCTTTTTCCTTATAAATTACCCAGTCTCCAGTATTCTATTATAGCAACAGAAAACAGAAACAAGGGGGCTAGGGATATAGCTCAGTTGGTAGAGTGCTTACCTCGCATACACAAGGCCCTGGGTTCAATCCCCAGCACCACCACCAAAAAAAAAAAAAGGAAAATAGGAACAGAAACAACTCACAAGTGTAAGCAAGTAAAATATAACTTGTTTAGTCTGGAATTGTTACTAATAACATTTGTTGTCCACATACCATCAGACTAATTGAGGAGAAATTGTATTACCTATAAAAAAAAAAAAAAAAGAAAGAAAGAAACCCACATTGAAAGTATCTTTAACTATTGTTAAGACTTCTGAGAATGAAGACATGTCAAAATGAGGGATTCTTGTATTAATAACTCTTCATAGTTACCAAGTTTCTAAAAGAGCTGGCACTTACTATGTCCATCTGCTAGTACTTTGTATCATACTACAAAAAAAATTCAGTCTAGACTGTGAAAAATGTTAGCCTGACAAAACATGCTGATGACCAGAAAGTATTTGAAGGTGACACCATTTTAGCAGAGGGAGCTAAATTGCTTAAAATGCAAACTTAGGATGGACTGAAAATTGATTAGGCTGGTATAAATGCTCTGAGAAGCTCTCGATTATAAATGTCCCTTTTCCCCAAGCACCACATCCCCTTCCATTCTCAAGGTCATCTCCTCTTGTGTGATTCTGGCAATATGTCCTGTCTCCAATATCATAAACAAAAATTAAGATTTTATATATTTAGAAAAGCTTTCCTCTGTTCAAGTACCTTCCCATATATAACAAATAGCATTCACAATGTGTGAACATAAGAAGGCAATCAGTTAATATTTATGGAATTAATGAAAATGAAAAGAAAAAAAATTAACATTTGCTCAATGAATGGGAAAGAGAAAAGCCATCAAGAGTTAAACAGAGGGAAAGAGGTTACAATACTAAATTTTTAAAACAGTACTACAAAGCTATGGGAAGAGAATGGATTACTTAACACTAATGCTAGAGTAAATAGCTATTTTTTTTTAAAAAAAGTCAGAGCCTTATTTTACACTAGTGAGTCAAAATTTCAGGTAGAGCAAATGGTCTATTATAAAGAAAAGATGTCATAAAACAGAAGAAAAAAGAAACCTCATTTTTGGATAGGGAAGAGCATAAAGGCTAAGGAAGCAACTTCAAAGGAAAACATGATAGGTTTATATATCTTAAAAATAAACATGACTACTCAATTTGTAATGTATCCTGGATGTGAATCCTGAAACAGAAAAGAGATATCAAGTGAAGACTAGGGAAATCTGAATAACAGTATGAACTTTAATTAAGAATAATGTATCGGGGCTGGGGTTGTGGCGCAGTGGTAGCGTGCTCGCCTAGCATGCGTGAGGCACTGGGTTCGATCCTCAGCACCACGTAAAAATAAAAATAAAGATATTCTGTCTGTCTACAACTAAAATATAAATATTAAAAAAAAGATTCTACATTCATTTAAAAAAAAAGAATAATGTATCAATGTTGATCTATTATTTGTAATGAATGTACTACACTAATATAAGATGTTGATAATAGGGGAAACTGGATATGTCATACAGAGGAACTCAATATATCTGTTTAATTTTTTTATAAGGCAAGAAAAAAATTTAGTTTAAAAAATACTTCCCTGTTAAAACATCAAGACATGAGAATAAACAAATGTCAAAGTGAAAGAAACAAAAGAAAATGGTGGACAGAGTTAACAGAATAGTATAAAAATTGCACAACAAAAGCCTATTAAGTGAACATATAGGTTTTGGGATTCAATATTATATCCCAATTTTATCACTCATTCACTGTGAGACCCTGGGCAAGTTATTTAATCCCTCTGTACCTGTTTCCTCATACATAAAATTTAAAACTATGCCTACTTTTTATAGGGTTATTTGGAGAATCATATGACTTGATGCATGTAAGATACTTAGCATCTTCCTAGAATACAGTAGGTGCTCAATAAATGTTAGCTCTCAAAAATAATAAAGAACTCTCAAAAAATAAAGAACTCACAAAACACTGAAAAATTAGTATGTTAGTATAAAATTGACAGAAACAAGAATTTAAAAAAAATTTTGTAGTTGTAGATGGACAGAATGTCTTTATTTTATTTATTCATTTATATGTGGTGCTAAGGATCGAACCCAGTGCCTCACACATGCTAGGCAAGCGCTCTGCCACTGAGCTACAGCCTCAGCCCAAGAAACAAGAATTTAAAGAATTAAAATAGCTAATCAATCTCACTAATCAATAAAAACATTAAAACAAGATTGTATGTTTTTTCTTATCAAATTGATTTTTTAATCTTTGAGTACCAAGGATTGAACTCAGGGGTGCTTAACCACTGAGCCATATCCCCAGACCTTTTTTAAAATTTTATTTTGAGACGGGGTCTCACTAAGTTCCTTAGTGCCTTGCTAAATTGCTGAGGCTGCTTTGAACTTGGGATCCTCCTGCCTCAGCCTCTCAAGCCACTGGGATTATAGGCATGCACTACTACACCCAGCCACCAAATTGATTTAAAATGATAGGGCCTAGCCCATTAGAAAGGATGCTATGTAACTGTCACTGTTAGATACTGCTCAGGGGAATATAATGTGTTACTACTTTTGGAGATAAAATTTGACAATATGTGGTAACATATAGCAACCCTTGGAATGCTCATATTCTTTGACTCTATAAGTGAACTTTTAGGAACATATCCTAAGTTATTAATCAGGGATACACAAAGAATTGTAAGGATATCAATTAACTACCATGTTATTTATGAGCAAAAATTGTAACCTACCTGTCACCCATTTAGGAAAAAGAATTACGGTACATGTCAATAATGAACCACTAAGCAAACATTAAATGCTCTTTCTGAATTCAGTAAAATGATACGGAAAAATATTTGTAAAGCTGAATGAAAAATCAGAATGCAAAACACATTACATAAGCCTATTTCTGAAAAATAAAAATAAACTGTACAAAAACACACCAACATGCTGGGTGGTGAGATTGTGGTGGTTCATTTTCTTACCAGAAATATCCGTTTTCTAAATTTTCAGATATTCTTTCTAAAAATGTACTTCCTGGTGATAAATATATATATGCCATAGAAAAAATGGAAATTCTGAAGAATAAAAAGGAAATATTTATAATGCTATTGAATTAGTAATTAACAAAAATTCAGATACAGTAAGGTGTGGACAAAGGAAAATCTATCCTCTGATGTGCTACCTGGGGAGGGGGACCAGTAAGGTGCTGGGAAAAACCACAGGGAGCTGTGGTTTCAGGTACCCTACATTTAGTTGAGTCCTGCTGTGAGAATACTTCTCCCTGGTACAAGCTGGAGCTGCAAAGGTTATTTGGCCAGCCCCTCAGCTGAAAACCTTCATCTATGGCTCCTGAAATTGACTTGAAATTTCATCCTGGTGTCACCCAGCCCTTAGCTGCCTCTAGACTTAACTGCTTTCCAGCCCCTTCAGTCCCTTCCACCTCTATCCTATCCACCAAACCCTCACCATTCCCTATACATGACAGGCTCCTGCCACCACTAGGTCTTTGCACATGCTTCCCTTCTACTGGACTGCCTTTCCTCGACTTCCCTCACTTGGTGGCTCACTCGTCCTTCCAGACTCCTTCCAGACTCAGTTTCTTCCTGGAAATTGGTGCGGCCTCTACCATGTGACCATCACATCTCTCTAAACTCTGACCCTCACCATGATTCTCAGTCTCCTCCCTGCCTCACAGGAGCTCCTGTCCATGCATCCCAAATCTCTAGGGAAATGAAAACCTAAACTAAATGAGATACCACTTCACATCCACTTAAAAGCAATGGAAAATCACGAAGGCAGGGAGACATGGAATCCTCCCTCATTCATTGGAGGTAGGAATGCAAAATGGTACAGCCACAATGGGAAACAGTTTGGTGGTTCTTCAAAAAGTTAAACATGGAGCCGGGCGCAGTGGCGCACTGTAATACCAGCATTTAGGGAGGCTGAGACATGTGAATCACGAGTTCAAAGCCAGCCTCAGCAATGACAAGGCACTAAGCAACTCAGTGAGACCCTGTCTCTACATAAAACACAAAATAGGACTGGGGATGTGGCTCAGTGGTTGAGTACCCCTGAGTTCAATCTCCAGGACCAAAAAAAAAAAAAAGTTAAACATGGAATTACCATGAGATGCAGCAATTTAACTCCTACAAATATATCCAAAATAATTAAAAACAGAGCCTCACATATACCTGTACACCAATGTTCAGAGCATAATTATTTACAATTGCCAAAAGGTGGAGGCAACACACATGTCCATCTACCAATGAAGGGATAAACAGAATGTGGCACATGTGCACACAGACATACATCATGGAGTATTATTAAGCCATAAAAAGGAATGAACTTCTAATACATGCTACAACACAGATGAACCTTGAAAACATTACACTAAATGAAGTAAGCCTGACACAAAAGTACCAATACTGTATGATTCTATTTCTATGAGGGACCTAGAATAGGAAATTGAGACAGAAAGAAGGCTAAACGTTACCAGAGGCCAGGGAGGAGAAAATGAGGAGTTGTCGTTTAATAGGTATAGAATTTCTGAGGTGATAAATAAGTTCTGAAAATGGATAGTGGTAAGAATTGATCAATGTTCTTAATGTTACTGTACCGTATGCTCAAAAATGGTTTAAGATGGTGAAATGTTATGCTATGCATCCCTTACCAAACTTGTGGGGGAAAGCTCCCCACAACAGCCAGACAGAGTAAGCTTCCTTGGAAGGTGGACTTCCATGGTCATGGCCCTGTGGGATGGCACCAGTTCACGTCCTTGCCTTGGGTTAACAATTCATCCACTCTGGCAACTGACCAACTCAGACATCAGATAATCAGAGAACCCAGCAGCTGTGCCTATTTATTTATTTATTTATTTATTTATTTATTTATTTATTTATTCTTTTTGCTTCTTGGTTTTTGATCCTGAAACATATACCAGGTGGGAGAGCTTGTGGGGTGGGACAGGCATGGGGCACTGTTGGTCGCTAAAAGAGGGAAGAAATTATGGAACTAAACTATTCCTAAACTCCCTCTGAGTACCAACCCCTGGCTATCTTTAAATGATTTGCTGAGAGGGGTCTCGCCTTATTAACTTTTTTTTTTTTTTTTTTTTTACTATTTCCTGTACCCTCACAGTCTAGAAGTTGTGTTATCTACACTCAACATATACATACAAATAACTTCCTTGTCATATGCACTTCCAGCCATTTCCTTTTGGGCTAGCTTCACCAGAGATGGAGGCAGAGAACAACCCCTCAAAATATTTCTACATCCCTTTGGCCACTTCTCTGAGTTAAATATTGTAATTTTTTAAAACTTTTCTTCTTGCAGCTGGTTTTTCTAGGTCTTTTCCACTAACATTCTCTAAATTACTCTCTTTAATTGTACCTTAAAACATTGTACATAGACATTTTAAAACTTCTATAGTAAATGGGAACTGACTTTTTTTTTTTTAACTTAAGATTGAACCCAGGGCCTTGCACATGCTAGGCAAGTGCTCCACCACTGAGCTACACTCCAGTCTTTATTTATTTATTGAGACAGTATCTCACGAAGTTGCTGAATCTCACTATGTTGTCTAATCCAGTCTTGAACTTGCAATATTCTTGCCTCATCCTCCAGAGTTGCTGAGATTACAGGCATGAGCCATTGCACCCCCACTCTAAGGAGTTTTTAATGCCAATAAAAAATGTGTAGTGAGAAGGTGGTTAACAGTATTATGAATTTGAAAGCAACGGGTTTCAGAAATATTGCTTCCTGAGTTTACTTATTTTGAGCCACATTTTCCTGTATCTAAAACTTCAAAGCCAGTACCTCCCTCTTTGTATCAGGTCATCTCCTCAGTGAACTGCCCATCAAGAGGTACTTTGACTTAGCTGTTGGAGACTTTGCAGTTCACTAAATCATCATAATTTCTGCATTTCATTCACATGATCAGAAGGACACATGGCAAAATCACTCAAGGCTTTAGAAACTTCCATCTTTGCTACTAACTTAATCCATTATGTGTTAAATTCCAAATGCAAACAAAGATTGGTCTAGAAAAGTACCTATTAAGAATTGACAACAGGTGCATATCTTGCATTCCAGACAGATAAGCTAAACTAGTCACGTATTATACTCGTTCATGAATCACAGGCTCTGCTTTATGTCATTCTTCGAATCTCTCCACAAATTATTTGCTACTCTTAAGAAAATCTAGTTGAGCCATTTTACTGAAAATAATCAACTAGGAAATCAGTGATTTCAAACAGTGCACCAAACTACCATATCCCCAAAAAACATTTCCACCCTCTTGACAGTACAACATTCTGAAAAAGTAAAAGGAAATTAACTGAAAGAAAATTAACTCAAAAAAGCTACTGCTTGCCAGGCTTGGTGGCACATTTCTCTATTCCCAGTGCTTGGGAGGCTTAGGCAGGAGGACCACAAGTTAAAAACTAGCCTCAGCAATTTAAGGAGGCCCTAAGCAACTCAGTGAGACCCTCTCTCTAAATATAATACAAAAAGGGATGGGGATGTGGCTCAGTGGTTAAGTGCCTCTGAATTCAATCCTTAGTACCACACAAACAAACAAAGTCACTGCTCGCCTTTCTAAAAGGTCTTGCTGAATTAGCACACAAATCAACCTTCCCTCCAGAAGAAACCCTACCTTAATCTTGGATATTCCTCCCAAAGAGCCCAGGATCTTGTTCATAGGTATACAGATAGGTAAATATATTAATAACTCATGTATTAAGTTTTCATTAAATGCCAGGCCCTGTGCTAATATACACCATTTGCAAAAGTAGATTACTATTGCCATTGTAAAGAATCAGAAATTTACCCAACTGAAGAGTTTAACTACATTTCCAGTGTGTCCACACTAAGCTCATAAGCTATCTAGCAGGAATTGCAACCTAGGACTTCCCAACTCCATAGCCCCTTATGACCATACTGTGCCCTCTCTGAACAAGTGAGGTAAAATCCCCCCTTGCTCTTATCAAAATCAGCCCGTTTGGGTTTGGAGAAGATTGGCAGCTAGACTTTTCAATGAATTTTACCTGAAAATCAGACATTACTTTTCATGTACATCTATATTTGCTTATATTTCACAATAGAGCTCTTATAAGAGGTTTTTCTGGTTCCATTTAGTACCTGATTAAATTATTTTGAAACACAAACTGTGCACATTCTGAAACATAATTTCTCCCTTGAAAGACAAATACGTACATTAATGCATTTTCATGTATTTATTTTTTTAAAGGAACAATGGATTTAGAAACACCACAGTCGGAGTAGGGGAACTTCCTTGAGGTCAGCTTTATCCACGACAGCCACATGTCGGCAGGAAGTCTGCAGCGGGTGATGTCAACAATGAATCCCCTACTTTCTTGGACCCTGGAGAGACTTGTAGTGTATGCATATGAACAAGGGAGGACTTGGGTAAAAAGCATACTTTGTTTTACAGGTGTGGAATTTCATCTATCTAAAGGGCCTCTCATCTGGGCATGCCTAGTGCTTTGTAAGGCTAACTCATTGAGCAGAGCCTGACACTGATGAGACTGATAATCCCAACACACTGACCACACATGCTTATATATCTCCTTTCCTTCCTTCCACTGGGGGTTCTATCGCCCCCCAGTGCCGGGGATGGAACCCCAAGGCTTCAAGTATGCTAGGCAATTGCTCTATTGCTGACCTACACCCCCAATCCTATGTGTTTCTTTTTTGTTGTCATTTTTTTTAATGGCAGATAGACACAATACCTTTGTTTTATTTATTTTTATGTGGTGATACGGATCGAATCCGTGCCTCACACATGCTAGGCAAGCGCTCTATCACTAAGCCACAACCCCAGCCCCTCTATGTGTTTCTTCATGCATTCACTAAGTGGGCAAGGGCTATATTCCTAACCAAATACCAAAGATGGGTATTTTTAGGCAAGCTTTGCAAAATATATCTCTCTCATTAAAGAGAGAGATCCTCTATTGCCAAGCCACTGATTAATTTAACAATTGATAATTTAACACCCTTATACTGAACCCTACACTGCATGCGGACTTCATTTTTTCAACATGCTCTCAGCGAATGATCCCACCATTTACTTTCAAGTTATACAGTAAACCCAGCCACATACTCATAAAAAGTACAGTCAACTTTCACCCTTGCCTAAAGCAATATACTTTATTGCTCAGAGATAAAACTATACTGCATGATTTATATATATATATATGATCTTAGGTCAAGCTCAGAATAGCCTATAAAGTAGATATTCTTTTGTTTTTGGTTTCTTTTTTTTTTTTTTTTTTTTGGTACCAGGGATTGAACTCAGGGGTTCTCGACCACTGAGCCACATCCCCAGCCCTATTTTGTGTTTATTTAGAGACAGAGTCTCACTGAGTTGCTTAGTGCCTCGCTGTTGCTGAGGCTGGCTTTGAACTCACGATTCTCCTGTCTCAGCCTCCCAAAGTGCTGGGATTACAGGCATGCGCCACCACGCCCAGCTAAAGTAGGTATTCTCATCATGCCTGTTTTACAAATGGGGAAACTGAGACACAGGTTAAGAAATAGATAAAAGACTTGTTAAAAAACAGAGCCTGGAATTGAAGCCACAGCTATCTGCTTCCAGAACTTTTAACTTCACCTCTTATGTTTGTTTTCTAAAAGTTAAACCAACATTGGCAATTTCATCTTTTAAGTATTAAGAATCGCTTATTCAGATATCTCCTTTATTTGGGGAAACTAAAGAAAAAAGGGGGTGTGCTCTGCCAGTTGAGACAAAAATCCGATTAGTCACAACTCTGGGGTGGGAGGCAGCTGCAGCATGAGCTCTGCAGTCAAACAACCAGCAGTTCCCTACTTTCCAGCTTTCTGACCTTGGACAAGTTACTTGATCTCTCTGTGCTTGTTTCCTCACCAGTAAAATAATAATAATGATAGAAACTAAGGCACTGTTCTTGGGGATTAAACAACAGAGAATTTAGAAGCACTTTTGCACTTCTAACATGCTCAATAAATCTCAGCTACCCTTTTCATTAATTAGCTGCTTCAGCTAAGTTCAGATTTGGGACCATATGTGAATATTAGTAGGAACAAACAACACATCTAGTATTTGGATACTAGGGAAGCTATTTTTCATTGAAAAGTTGATCAAAAATTCCTCCCATGGCCCAGTAAGTGTATCTTTCTCAAACTAAATAGATTTCACACTTGCTGAATTAAAGAGTATAACTTCCTTGGCACTGCCTCACCTCCAGTACACACATGCATTCTAAAAAAAATTTTTTTTAATTAAACATTTAAAGACTGAATTCTCAGCCAGGCATGGTGGTGCACGCCTGTGCAGCACTTTGGGAGGCTGAGACACGAGAATCTCAAGTTCAAAGCCAATCTCAGCAACCGGGAGGCACTAAGCAACTCAGTGAGACCCTGTCTCTAGACAAAACACAAAAACAGGGCTAGGGGTGTGGCTCAGTGGTTGAGTACCCCTGAGTTCAATCCCTAGTACCGGAAAGAAAATAAAAAAAGACTGAATTCTCAAACGGTTACCAACTCATCCTCTTTTTGTGGAGATGTATGGCCATCTTTCAAACCGTGGGACTTGCTCTAAATCAAGTTCTCTAAAAATTTCCCTCCACGGGCTTGCATTACAGTACTTGGTGTCCCCAATTGTTGCCGTCCCAGAACAAAAGCCTAATTGCTGCTGCTACAATGCAGCCCTTTTTCTGAGATCATCCTGAAACTCTCGGAGCAAACAAGAGAGGGAGTTCTTGGAAGCAAACGCGCACTGTATCAAAATTCCAGGACCCCAAAGGCCTATATGAAAAGTTTTATCTTTGAGACTCCAATCCCTTTGTAGTATCTCACTCCCTACAATTAGCTCTGTCTTGGAAAAGTTTCAGAGCCCTTTAGGGCACGTGTTTTTTCCTGCTTGCATGAATCTAGAAAACCGCGGGGTCCCCTTTTTCGTCTGCCCAGCATGAATGGGGGCAGCACAGCTGTACGGCCTGAGCAAGATTTTGCCATAGAGGATCCTTGGGGGCGTCCCCGGCCAAGCGCCACCAAGGTCCTTCAGGGTAAGGCTTGGGCGAGATGTCCCAGCAAGCCAAACCCTGAGCGCTCGCGTCTCGGCTGCGGCGAGCGGGAACCCCACCTTCCCAGCCCTTCGGGGACAAGCACCGTGCGCTTCCATCCCGGGCTCGCACGCAAACTCCCAAAGGGTGGCCCTAGGAAAGGGCTGTGGGACTCACGCGTTCTCTCGGGGTCTCGGGAGCCTCTCCCCGGTGGGTTCCTGGCCCCTAGAGGTCTGAGAGTGGGAGCCTCCCATCGCACGGAACTTGGCGCCCCAGCTGAGCCCCCGCTGCTCCGCGGCGCTAGGGCTCTGCGCGGACCTTGGGCGGGGAAGCGGCTGGGCGGAGGAGGAAGGGTGGGGCCGAGGGGTGGGCGGGTGGTGAGGGTAGTCCTGCCTCAGGGTCCGGGCCACTGCGAAAGCCGGGGGAAGGAGGTTGCTGCCAACTTCTCCGTCAGTTTGCAGGGTTGGGCCTGCTCTGCGACCCCGGCGCCCAGCGAACACTGCCCGGAGATGCTGAGCGCCCGGGACTCTCCCGGGAGGTGCGCGGCTACTGGAGGGCCTCAGGCAACAGGCGCCCTATCTCCAGGCGAGGGAAACCCTCGGCTGAAGACTGCAACAGGTGGCGTGGGCCGGAGGCCTTCGTGCGTCCTGGGTCCCAGTGGAACGACGTCGCGCTCTCGGGCCAGCTCAGCTGGGGCTAAAAGGGAGGCAGCGGGAAGAAGCCCCAAGGCGCCGCTATTCAGAAAAGTACCAGTAGGGGGCGGTGCGGGTCGGGGTCAGACGACCCAGGAAGTTTTGCAAAAGGACTTGGCCTTTCCTCTCCAAACCGCTGCGCTCTCAAGGAGCAGGAGTGAGGTCTTGCCTGAGCTCTACAGGAAACTGGGTTAATCCTACTTCTGCCTTCCACCGCCCCACACACTAGCTGGGTGGCTTGGGAAGAATTATTTCTTGTTTTCTTCATCTGTAAAATAGTATTGTTACCTTCACCTCTTAATGTCCCTCTTGGCTCTGAAAACCGTGGAATGAATTCTCTTCCACACTGTTTTAGGGGGGGGGAAATGCTCCTATCCCTCTCATTTCATCTGTGATCCAGTTGCACCTAGTGAGTTCCTGCTTTCTCGCCCATTTCTGCTTCCCACTTCCCTCCTCTCCGGCCATCTGCCCTCATCCCAAGCAGGACTTTATGGAAAAGATTAGAATGCCCTTTACTGCCAACACCTGTTCATCTTTCCAGACCCTTCTCAAACTTCCTGTCTATAACACCATACTGCATCCTGATACTACCTCTGTCTTGTTATAGCCTGTCTCACTCACTAGAGGAAAGCTCCAGGAAGACAGGGAATTAATTTTGTTTTGAGACAGGATATCACTCCATTGCCCATGCCAATCTCAAACTGTGAGCTCAAGCATTCCTCTGGCCTCAGCCTCCCCAGTAGCACACCACCTTTATAATAGGTCTCCTCCACCTCCACCCTGTCGTGAGTATTGAACCCAGGGGCTCTTTACCATTAAGCTACATTCCCAGTGCCCCCGCCCCCACATTTTCGAGACAGGTTTCCTAAATTGCCCAGGCTGGCCTCAAACTTGCAATCCTCCTGCTTCAACCTCCCAACTCCTGGCAGGCGTGCACCACCTCACAGAATATGAGTGGAATATGAGTTTTTAAATGTCAAGACGGCTTTCTTACCTCTGTTTTAGCTTAGTATCTGTCTCATGGTTTATGTACAATAAATATTTATTAACTGAATGAGCTAATGGCAAAGCACATAGAAGAATTGTGTTCAATGTTAACTTTATTCTTCATTGGAAACTATAGGAGAATATATATAAATATGTGTGTGTGTGTATATATATATATGTATATACATATATGGCTACATTTCAATTTTTCCAGAAAAACTTGTAATACTTATATTTACAGCAGATCTCTCCTTTGAGTGTCAGATTTTGGCTACCCGTTTATTTATTATCATCACTCTGCTTAGCCAGAGGGCTCCCAAGGTCCAGAATGCTGCCACATTGAAGATATACATGTCTTTTGGGGATGGGAAAATAAATAGTAAAAGCAAAATGAGACTGGAATTGAGATTTTTGTGGGAAGAATTTCAAATAGCTAAAAAGAAATTGACTCCTGGTGGATCATCATTTAAAAAAAAAGTTCAAATTCTTTATGGCAACGTGAGTAAAGCACCACTGATAATGCAAACATCCCTGTCAGAGCTGTGGTTCCCTTCTAGAGGGAATTCTGTCCTAGTGAGAAAGGTCTTTACTCTCAATGGGTCACTCCAAGAGAAAATGGACGGGAGAGTAGCAGGAGAGGAGGGCAGTAATGAGAAAGTTTCTTTCCTCGGGTAGACAAGATGGATTGTCAGAAGTTTTTTGTTTGTTTTAGGGTACTGGGGATTGAACTCAGGGGCATTTGACCACTGAGCCACATCCCCAGCCCTATTTTGTATTTTATTTAGAGATAGGGTCTCACTGAGTTGCTTAGGGCCTTGCTTTTGCCGAGGCTGGTTTTGATCTCGGGATCCTCCTGCCTCAGCCTCCCAAGCCTCTGGGATTACAGGCCTGCACCACTGAAATCAGCTAGAAATTGTATTCCTGTTAGTGCAGAAAGGCACAGGGTAGTGCCACTAAAATGGTTTCATTAAAAGAAAAGGAGAGGGCTGGGCAAGTGGCTTAATGGTAGAATAGTTGCCCAGCACATGCAAGCCTCTGGGTTTGAGCTCCAGCATGGCAAAAACAAACAAACCAAAAACAACCTCTGTATTGAAGAGAAACTGAGACAACAAGGGGGAAAGGATTCTGCAAAATCATGTGAAAGATTATCTATGTGGGGCCCAACACTTTCAACCAGTTTGACTAATTTTACTTTATGTTGTTTTCTTGTTCTGCAGCTCTTTTGGAAACATTGGCAGTTGAGGCTCCAGACTCATGGAAGTGAAGACAGTGAAGGGAAAGTCTTGTAAATGTGAGAGGGTTCTTCAAGAAAAAATATCCAAGACAGACTTGAGGTCCCCAGACTGCCCTCTTTCCCCAACATATAATGATTTGTCCTTATAGAAGCAGAACCAAGATCCAGATATTTCTTTGTCCCAGATGCTGGCTGTAGATGTTCAGCAAAGGAATACATTATGGGATATCTGGAATCCTTCTGCTTAATGTCCCTTGGTATAAAGACCTCTTATTTGTACATTTCAATTAAAAAAAAGAAAAAAAGTCAGGTGTGGTGGTGCATGCCTGTAATTCCAGTAACTCAGGAGGCTGAGGCAGGAGGATCTCAAGTTCCAGGCCAGCCTGGGTAACTTAGCAAAACCCTGTCTCAAAATAAAATGTAAAAAGGACTGGAAAAATAGCTCAGTGGTAGAGTGGCTCTGAGTTCAATCTCTAGTACAACATAAATAAATATATCAGCATCCTTAATAAAGATACAGAATTATTACCATACAATCTTGCTCTGAGGAAATGTATGATAAATGAAAACATCTCTGAAGTTGTATACTTAGAGGCCAGCTGTAAGTTGTGAGCAGCCCTGCTGTTGTTTGTCCCCAAAGATTGAAAAAATAACACCACTTTTGGGGCTCAGAACCAGCTATACAACACTTGAGATTGCATTTCATGTAAAGAGAAAATAAAGCCTTTTATTTTTTGGTGCTCTGCAATTTCTGCCTAATCATGACAGAAGAAAGAAGAGGAGAGGAAAGCAGCCCTCATTTTGCAGTCTCTGGATGAGCAAGTTGCATGGTAGCCAGCTAAGGCCAGAGGGGACACATGGCTATGACAGAATCTAGGAGAAGCGTTAGTCTGATATCCAGTGTTAAGTTTTGTGCATTTTTGTTCTATAAATAAGGCATTTTAAAAACATTAAAAAATAGTAAGGAAAGAAAATTTAACAAATTGAAACTCAGATTGGTCCTGAGATTGCAAAATGCATTTCTCAGTGTCAAATCCTACCCCTAGAGTGCTCATTATGCTCAATAGAGGCATGGGAACTAGCATTTATTGGATATCAGGGACTGTGCTTGGTGGTTAAAAAAAAAAAGGAACCACATTGAAGTCTCATAACACTGGGGAAAAAATAACAGTGGGTAACACCTAATGAGCACTTTCTATATGCCAGACTCTGTTCTAAGTGCTTTAGATTTATTAACTCATTTACTGTTCACCAACCCTATAGGTACGCACTTTTAACATCCTCAATTTACAAATGAGTAGAATGAAGCATATGAAGATTAACCTTACCCAAAGCCACATACCTAGGCAATGGCAGAGCTGGTACTCAAACCCAGGTAGGTGAGTTGCAGAGTACAGCACAGGACTCAGCCTCATGCTACACGGCCTGAAGCCTTCAACTATACACTCCACCATAAGATGAAGAAACTGAGGTAGATGGTGGTATACAGTATTTAAACCCAGTTCTGTGTTAATTACAAAGCTTATGTTCAACATGAATTTCTCCCCCTAGCAATCATGCCAAATAAGTATCACCCTCCAATGTAGCTACCTTAGGGAGTTATGTACTTATCTCAGGGCTGCACCATTTCTCCTCCTTTGGAAATTATTTATATGACAATTCATAGATCAAAGGATAAAACCAGTTCATTCCTTCAGAGCCAGATGTTGCTCTAGAAATCAGGTTATAAGTGTTCCAACACTGTTCTCTTTCAAAATAGTTTGGCTATTCACGGTTCTTTGTCTTCCCATATAAAATTTAAAATGTTTGCCAAATTTTTAAAAACTATCAGAATTTTCAGCAGAATTGCATTGTATCTGTTGATTCATTCAAGAGGGACTGCCAGCTAAATAATTCATGAACATGTAGTAGATTCCCATTATGTCAATCTTCTTTCATATCCTGTAATACTCAGTTTTCAGCCTGTGGGTCTTATGCATCTTTTGCTAAATTTGTGACTGTTTTATGCTATTATAACTGGAGTAGTTTTATAAATTTACTTTCTAAGTGTTAGTTGCTAGTATGTAAGATACAATTGATATTTGCATATTGTATCCGGCAACTTTGCTAAAGTCACTTATTACCTCTAATAGCTATGTTGTGCAAGTTCCTCAGGATTTTCTATACAATATCACTTGCATCTGAAGACAGTTTTACTTACGCCTTTCTAGGATGTATTGCTTTCATTCCTTGCCTTGTCACACTGGCTGGGCACTCCTGCAACATGTTAAATAAAAGTAGTGAGAGCCAACATCCTTGCCTTGTTCCTGATCTTTGGTTGAAATCATTGGATCTTTCACATTGTAGTATGAGGTTATTTGTAAGATTTTATAGATATCCTTAATCAAGGTAAGGAATAATTTTTTTTAAACTCCTAATTTTCTGAGTTTTTTTAAAACAGTAAAAAGACGTCAAACTTTGACAAATGCTATTTATTTTTATTTTATTTTATTTTATTTTTTTATTTAAATGCGTTTCAAGTCATAGTACATAAACAGCTCAGTTTTTCCATTTCTCTGGTTGCAAATCATAAAGAGTCACACTATTTGTGTCTTCATACATGCACCAGGGGTAGTAATGACCCATTCGATCAATCATCATTATTATTCCCATTTCCCTTTCCTTCCTCCCCCCTCCCCCCTGCTGCATCCAGAGTTCCTGCATTTCTCCTGTGTTTCCCGTTCCCATCCCCCTT